>JACCIY010000532.1:0-62141 GCA_025506505.1 Flaveria sonorensis | reverse complement strand
AATGATCATTGCACCTTTTGTGGAAGAGAATGGTCACAAACGTGAAGGTTGTTTTAAGCTAGTTGGTTATCCGGACTGGTGCCTGGGAAAAAAGCTGACAAAGCTAAACCAAAAGTAGCATGTGTTGAGGCTGGGACCAGCCCTATACCCGGTTTAAGTGATGCGCACTACCAAGTTTTTGTCAATTTTTTCAGGAGCACACAACAATGATGAAGCCAAACAGGTGGTCAACATGGCAGGTAAGGGAACGACTCATGGGTTGTGATTCGGGTTGCACCGAATACATAACTCATCGGGCCGATCTCATTGAAAATACGAAAAGAACCCTCAATGAAGCACGATTGTAATACCAAACGGTGACGCCATTCCCATCGAGGGAGAGAGGGGAATATATAATCCAGGGGGAGTTAAAATTAATCAAGTTTTATATGTTCCAAAATTTAGATACAATCTCCTTTCAGTAAGTCGATTAAGCAAAGACTTGCAATGCGCCATAACCTTTTTCCGGATTCTTTGTCATGCAGGGGTATGCACGAGGAACTTGATTGGAGCGGGTGAATGCCAAGGGGGGTTGTATCACATGAAGATAACAAAAGAAGCTAGAGGAGCCATGATGACTTCTGTCGATACGTGGATAAAAGGTTGGGCCTGCATCAAGGAAAAAACTTTGCAATGTTGATTCCTTAAAAATGATTCTATTAAACTTGAGACTTGTTTTTATGATTCTTGTGCTAAAGGCAAACATGCTCGTACACCTTTTCCTACTAGTTTATCAAAACCAATGCTTGTTTGAACTCATCCATTGTGACATTTGGGGAGGGTATCTTATCCGTCCTATACACGGGCCAAATTTTTCCTCACCATTGTAGATGATTTTAGTAGTGCACAGGTTTTCTTAATAAATATAAAAGTGATGCAAGTGCATGCTTGATGAAATTTCACAAAATGGTTGGGGTTCAATTTGGAAACAAATCAAAAGAAATAGATGCGACAACGGTGGAGAATTTACTTCCAACTCTATGATGATTTTTATAAAAAAATGGGATTTTATTGGAAACCACCTGCCCACACACCCCACAGCAAAATGGGGTTATGGAAAGAAAACATAGACATCTCTAGAAACGGCTCGGGCATTAAGATTTGAAGGAAACGTCCCAAAGAGATTTTGGGAAGAATGTATTTTAACCGCTGCGTATATAATAAATCGTCTCCCTTCAAAGGTCATTCATAACAAGACTCCTACGAGATTGTATGGAATCAAAAACCAAAATATGACCATTTAAGAATTTTTGGCTGTTAGTTTATTACAAAAACAATAACACCAAAGGAGACAAGTTCGAAGAAAAAGGTAAACCGGGGTGTTTCTAGGCTATCCTCAAGGCACAAAAGGGTACAAAATTTACGACACTAAAGACAAGAAAATAATAGTGAGCAAAGACGTATTTTTTTTGTGAAAATTACTTTCCATTTAAAGCTATAAAGGAGGCTAAAATTGGTGAGGATGAAGAACCAATCAAGCTCAACAGTGAGCTGGCCCATGATGATCCCATCATTAAAAGACAAAATTTTAAACTAACTCAAGAAGTTGAAACTGCTGTTGATACTTCCATCCAAAAGATGCTTCAAGTGAGGCCCAAGATGTAAAGGAGTCAAATGAGCCCATGATAGAAAATGCACCTATTGATTCAGACTATAGTAACATGGATCTTAAGAATCAAGCTAATGGGCCCGAGAGAAGAAGCAAAAGAGTCAACACACAACCCACATGGTTCAAAGATTATGTTTTGAAGATTCCCCCTTCAGTTGATCATTCACAACCGCATCCGATCAAGCGATCTCGAAGGTACAGCCTATTTCTCATTTTGTCTCTTATGAAAAGTTTTCTGACACTCACAAAGCATTCTTAACGGCTATCAATGCTAATGATGAGCCGAGTTGTTTTGAACAAGCTTCACAGGATAAACGATGGAGAGAGACCATGCAACAAGAATTAAAGCTCTCGAGAAAAACGGGACGTGGACATTAGAAGAATTGCCGAAAGGGAAGCGTGCCATAGACTCAAAATGGGTTTATAAAACAAAGTATAAATCAAATGGTGACGTTGAAAGATTCAAGGCCAGACTCGTGGCAAAAGGGTTCACTCAAATGGAAGGGGTCGATTATCATGAGACTTTTGCTCCCGTGGCAAAGTTGGTTACTGTTCGGACGTTATTGGCGGTTGTAATGAAAAAGGATTGGATCATTCACCAATTAGACATTAATAATGCCTTCTTGCATGGAGACATGAAAGAAGAGGTTTATAAGAAAATCCCACAAGGCTTTTCGATGGGGGTGAAACTAGAGTTTGTCGGCTTCAAAAATCGCTTTATGGGCTCAAACAAGCATCAAGGAATTGGTATAAAAAATTCACAAAATTTCTTTTATCCCTCAACTTCAAACAATCACAAGTTGATCACTTATTATTCACGTATCAAGTGGAAGAAATTTTTGTCATGATCATCATCTACGTGGATGATGTTATTATTGTTGGGAATAATGTTGAAAAAATTGAACAAACAAAGAAACAACTTGACCAAGAATTTAGCATAAAAAATCGTGGTCCGCTAAAATATTTTCTTGGCATCGAGGTTACCAAAACAATCGATGGACTTGTTCTCAGTCAACGGAAATATACCTTGGACATTCTGAAAGATAGTGGCATGCTAGGACGTCGTCCTAGCACGTTTCCTTTTTAAAAGGGCGTTAAACTTGATAAAGGGGAGAAGGAGGCTCGAGTAGATGCTACACAATACCGAAGACTTGTGGGTCGGTTATTATACCTACAAGCCACCAGACCCGACATTAAGTATGCTGTGAATGTTCTAAGCCAGATTGTGGCAGATCCTCGACAAAACCACCTTGATGCAGCAAATCAATTTCTAAGATACTTAAAAGGAACCCCGGGCAGGGAATTCTACTTCCGAGAGGAGACCAATCTATTCTGACTGCATACTGCGACACTGATTGGCTTGGATGTCCGTTTACAAGACGTTCAAGAACAGGATATCTAATTCTCCTAGGTGGCGGCCCAATTTCATGGAAGACAAAGAAACAATCGGTTGTATGTCGTTCTTCCGCAGAGGCAGAATATAGAGCAATGGCGACCACAGTCAGCGAAATTCTTTGGTTGAGATGGCTTCTTTAGGACATGCAGATTAATATCACGACACCCACATACTTATTTTGTGACAATCAAGCCGCCGTCACATTGCAAATAATCCAGTGTATCATGAACGCACAAAGCATGTGGAGATGGATTGTTTTGTCGTTCGAGAGCGAGTGAACACTAAAGAAATTGTTCCTATGGCTATTAACAGTAAACTTCAACTGGCCGATTTACTCACAAAAGGCCTTGGAACACAACAACTTAACTCTTTACTAAGCAAGATAGGCATTAAAGATTTACATGCTCCATCTTGAGGGGGAGTATTGGAATTGATATGTTTTATTTTTTTGGATATATTTTAGTCTATGTATCTCGCCTGATTTCATGGACTTCCAGTTATTTCTTTCCTAGATTAAGAATTGTAGTTCTTATTTATTTTATGCCTCTTGGTTGTATTTGAAATAAGTGAAAACAAAAGAGCCAGAATTCTCTCTATACTATTGAAATCAAGATTGTGTACAATGGATAGAGCGTCGGAGTACGGAATGATGCGGCGGGTGGTGGCGTTGATGAACGATGCGGCGGCGGTGGTGGTTTGGAGGTGTGAGAAAATGAAATTGGTTACTGATAACGGGGATAAAGGTGAGGTAGTGAAGATGGAGGTCTAAGGCTATGAAGATTATGATTTTTGAGAAGAATCTGATTTGTCGTTGATTGATGAGTAAGAATTTGAAATCTCCATTGTTAATCGAAGGTGATATGGATGATTTGTGACTATTATTTATTGTTGTAGATTGAGACAACAAACATAAAGTTATATAACACACACACACACACACACACACACACACATATATATATATATATATATATAATATATATAGGGGGTGGGGGTGGGTGGAGGGGTTTAGGGGTATTTGTTATTTTATAAAAAGTTAAGAGAATAATTTAACGACGTTAAGGTTTTGGATTCAAATAGAGGCAAAATGAAACATTAGGAGGCAAATCGAGATTTGAAACTACAGGGATACAAATGGTTAAAATGAAAAACATCAAGGATGCAAATAATAATTTACTCTATATTACATATAAAGATACTTTTGGGCTTTGGAGGTAGAGGTGTACAAAAAAACCGGTTTAGAAGAAAAACCAAAACAAACGGACCGGTTAAAAAAAACTGGTTTGAGCCAAACTGGTTACTAACCCTACCCGAACCGGTGGTTTGTATATGGGTTTGAAACCCGGCACCAAAAACCGGTTTGTAAACCGGTTTCATAAGAAAACCGGTTTTCAAACCGGTCCAAACCGGTTTGAGGATTTTTGATGAAAAACCGGTTTGTACATATTAAAAAAATGGTCCGGTTTAAAAATCAAACCGGTTTATATGCCACTAATTGGGGGTCAAGCTTTTGTCCTTATTATTGCTAAAGTTGTTTATGTCATTATCAGAAGACTGCTTTTTATCAGACAGCTCATCCATGGTTATTATATATATATATATATATATATATATATATATATATATATATATATATATATATATATATATATATATATATATATATATATTCTTCTGATGCCTATAAAAAACTTAAGCATACCTCAAACTAGAACACCTCTACTAAAGTTAAGATACAACATGTTTAAATCATTCTGAAAATGAGAGTGACTAGGATTATGTTCTTCAACGTATCATCTCTGATTATGATAAAGCCTTCGTTGCCAATATGGGTAGACATGGGCAAAAAACCGGTTTGGGAACCGGCGACCCAAAAAACCGGAACCGGTTTCAAAGAAAAACCGGTTTGGCCCAAACCGGTCCCAAACCGACCCGAACCGCCGATTTGGTAACCCCACCCTCAAAACCGGTTTATAAACGGTTTGAAAAGTTAAAAACTGGTTAAACCGGTCCTAAAACCGGTTTATTAAAAAAATCGGTTTCAAACTGGTCCAAATCGGTTTGACAGGTTTGAGTATCCGGTGAGACAAACCGGTTTGACCCCAAGACAAAAAACCAGTTTGGTTTTGAACCCGAACCAGTTTGGGTAAAAAAAACTGGTTTGTACACCTCTAGATATGGGGCAATATACTCTGGAGGCGATTATAGTCTATGTAATCAGTCTGTTATATAGCTCGGAAACATCTATGATTCGTGTTTCGAATTTGATAGATCAACTGGAAAGTCATGTGAGATATCATTCTATTTTAATCAGAAATAAACATAAATAAAAAATTAGATCAAAGAAGTTGGTCAAAAAGTGATTATGGTGAGCATTTTCCCATAGGTATTGCATTGATCAATTTTATTTCAGAAAGGGGTTTGATGACTATCCAATTGATGGATGATAAGAAATCTTTTTACCACGGAAAAACACGACTTATTTGAATAACTTGGTGACCTACCAATTGTAGAAGTAGGATTTTTGGAAAGCAATAAGTACTTAAATAATACAATTCAAGTGCACCATCTTCTTTCTCAGTTCGAGGAAAAGGTGCGGAAGGAAAAGGAAACAACGAAGGGATCCGAATCTCTTTTCAAAGTTGGCAAAGTGAGAACGCTAGTTCCACAATAACCAAGTCAATCCAATCCTTAAGAGGAGAGGGGTTCGTATCCTGGGACATAACTTAAGGATTTAGGGATCCCTCAAAGGACCCCTTCAAAATCAACCAAGTCTTTGTACACCCTTTCTCGAACCAGATCCATGCCTTGGGCTTGAGTCCCAGCTTCGGTAGGAGTCCAAACAGCATTATCCATTTCAAATTTTGAATTCTCATACATAGGTTCTTCTATAATGGCATCAGTTGGTTGTTTGCTTATTCAACGACCCCTTCCCCTGAGCCGATTTTAGCTCTGGCAAACAGCCTGATAACTTAAATCTAATACAAGTTCTAGGTTAAAAGAATCAATGGAATGTATTATACGTGTGAAATGGGCCACCTCAAATAATCATAGTTTAGGTTAAATAAAGGATTTATTGTTACACTAGGTATTTTTGACTATTATGTTTTGGTTGTTTATTGTGGTTTTTGCTTATTGGGATTATTATGATATACGTTAGTTTTTTGACATTTGAATGATTATTGCTGGTGGCTTTATACATGGAGTTTCATTCATAAGAGAAGAACAATTGTCAGGATATTATGAACTTTTATGGAATTCACAAGCTAATCTAGATTTCTATTTCTATATGAATAGGTCTTTTAATTATTAATATTGTGTGAACTCGTACTTTGCTGCGGTTTGTTAAAATTAGTAACACTTGATTTCAATTAATTGTAAATATTTGGGGCATATTTCATTCCCAAAAGAGGGTAACAACAATTACAAAACACAAACGCAATTCATATCCAAAAGACCCTACTTATGATCTTGTTACAATGCATATACTAAGTAACAAGAACTACAAAACAAAGAAACACTAAAAACAGAACAAACTAATTATCAAACACAGATCCTTCATACGACATTAATCTATGAGCTTTTCACATATTTCAATGTTCTTTTTGGAATCCAGTAGGTCAGGAAAGATTTGACATGCTCGATTACACATGGGTACACAAAAAGTCTACACCTTATTCGATAAAACAAAAACAAATTTCTATAGGTGACAATGAAACCAAGCATGAACCAATTTGGGGTTTAAAACTTATAAATTGAGGGCAAGTATAAAATCTCCATCCTAGGTTAGTGTTTGTCCATGAAATTTGCATTGTTTCAAGTCTACCACATTTACAAACTCCATTGCACCACCCATGGATGAACTTGAAGATTTGATGGAGAAGAAACCGTAGGGTTCGATAAAGAATAAAGGCGAATAAATATGGCGTATTTTTAGGTAATGACAAAAGAAATACCTTCATGTTTTTTCTTTGCACGTGATGGGTATTCTCAGTTAAAAACTAACGAATACCTAAAGGTGTTACAAAACAATAAACATGAAACGCGAACTCGTTACTTGAAACCTTTAGTATTCAAACATGTTATTTGGAATAAACCATAAAATCATTTGTTTAATGAACTCATTTTTATAAAAAAAATTGCATGCATAGGGACACATTTATTATAGAATAAATTTCAAGTAGAAAACTATAGAATTACTTATTTTGCGTGTACATAATAATTTTCAAATTTAATAGAAAAGAGAGAGGGATTTGTAAGCGGTTATGTAACCGTCTCACATATCATAATTATATAATATATTAAAATGAAATATTGGTTTCTATAGTACTGGGTAAAACCCAGGCAGCATAGAGTACAAGCTGCTAAGGCAGCAGAGTGTTATATTTTTTTAAGTTATTCACTCTAGCGTTTGTATGTATATATTATAAAACAATTTAAAACAAACTTGATTCTCTAGCTTGCTGGTTAGCGCCCTCTATATTCACACACGAAATCCATGTTCGATTCTTTGCGCCAACATATTTCATTCTAGACATTTATATTTGATTTTGGCCTTGACTTTTTAAATTTCAAAATTTAGCTCACAAGTTTTAAAGTTTTAACTTAATCTCCTTAAATTTCTAAGGTTTTAAGTATGAATAATATAAGCTTTTAACCCGGTCATTTTTTTTACTAATTTGATTTTTTCTTCAATAAATTTCATTTGTTAACTTCTTTTTATAACCTTATTTATGGTTGTGTTTACTTTTTTTTCCTTGATGTTCCGACATTTTTTTAAAGACGAGGTTGCATTCAAAATATGGTATTGGTTGTATCGTACGTTACATCGGCTGATGGTAACGAGGTTACATTCACAATATGGTGTTTCTTTCGCGACGCGTGCATCGAAATTTACAAACCCTCAGCATTGCTTGCGGGTAAAATTCTAGTTAAAACAAAGATGCAAGCATTTATATATCATATTTTTTTTAACATAAAACATGCTTTTGTATTGAAAACGTAAATATATAATAAGTGCATCATCAGTGTAAATTTTTTGGCCTGGTAGTGTAAATTTTTGGTCCGATAGTGTAAATTTTGGACCGTTAGTATATATTTTTTTTATATACACTGAGTTCGCCCCCCCCTCCCCCCCAAAAAAAAAAAAAAAAAAAATTCTGATTCCGCACCCGCCCCTTATAAGAATGCTTAAGCTCCGTCACCGCGTGCGACTCACAGGGTCACCCGCAACCAAGCATAGATCTTGCCCCAACATTGCTTTAAGATGTTTACCTAACGTCGACTAGCCACTTTAAAATGTTTACCTAGCCGGGATAACCGACGCTAATATAAAGACTTGTATGCGCCTACATAAAATTATTATATTTCCATGTATGACTTTTTATATGCACATTGAGCACATCCTAATATCGACTCGTGTGCCTTTTCTGCCCAAGCATCCAACCGCACATACACTTTTCCAAATGAATCTGGTTCTTCACGCGCCATCTCTACCCACACCACGCACATACACTTTTCCAACCAAAATTCTTCACAATCAGCACACTGAACGATTAAAAATTCCATCTTTTTGCATCTTTACACACCAAAAGCTCTTGTTTCCATGAGTAAAACCCTAATTTTGTCCCTGATTCAAGACATTTTTTACAGGTATCTCCTCTTTATCCATTATTTATGCTAATGTGTTCATGGGTTTTTTTTTCTATACCTTGTTTTCAGATTCAATTTTTGTTGTTTGATGGTAATGTAGCTTATTCATGTTCGAAGTTCTAATTTGTGGGATTGTGGTTTGTTGTTGGTTTTGTTTTTTGTTATTTGGATGAATGCTCTGATGCAACAATGCTTGTTTTGATAAGCATTGTTTTGTTGAGTGTTTTATGTTTGAGATTCAAAGATGACCTTTGAAGAATTTAGTTTGTGGTTATATTTCATAAGTTAGGGCCGGAATGGTCATAAATTGCCTTTAGTTGCTTAGATAGGGAGAAAGTACCAAAGGGTTAGCGATACCAAACTGTGTAGGAAATGTGTTTCTCCCCATGTGGTTGATAAAAAAATGTAGATTTAGTAGTACAATTGGAGGATGTGTGAGTTAGCGTTCTAAAAAAGTAAAAAAATAAAAGATAGGGAGAAGGTTGCTCACTTAATGTTTCAGTAAAAGGACTAGGTTAGGAAACCCTAAGTGCTAGAAGAGAGTATTTGTGGCAACTAATGTTTTCCCATCTTTAAACAAGTTCTTGTTGCTCTTCTGAAGATAGCATTTGTTACAACTTTCCCGAGATATTCTTTGTATAATGGTAACCACCAACGTGAAAGTTGATAGAAAGTTGCAAATTGGTATATTTGCGCTATTCAGTGTAATCAGTGCTGAAACTTTGATGCTACTTCATCGCAGGGAATGTCTCTTGAGTCTTGAATATTATGGACATGGATGATAACTCGTTGCTGGAGGTGAGAACTTGACATCTATTATGTTCAATTCATTGGCACTTACTCTCTGACATTTTTCTTCACAGACTTAGACTTGTCCCGCTTACTAATGCTGAGTTGATTCAACAAAATTGGAAGGGAAGTTAAAGCTGTTGGATAGCCATATAACTACATCAGCATATCAATTATTTATAATACTTATTTATAATACATCAGCATATCAAAATTGGAAGGGAAGTTAAAGCTGTTGAATACTTTAAGCATATCAACTATAATTTCTCGTGTTCTTATTGCTTTCGTGTGCGTGCATGTAATTGTGTTTGTTTCCGCTGCGTAAAGATACCTAACAATACTGACATAAACAAGCAAACAAACATACACAGTAAGGTGGTCCCCACTCAAGTAGTGGGGTCTGGGGAGGGTGAGATAAGGGCAAGTCTTACCTAGTAATATTAACATGAATAATATTAAGAAGCTGAACCACATAACCACTCACGATTGGCGGAGTGGTTGAACACCTGGGAAACAAAACACTCTAGGAGTTTGCGTAGGTTTGATTCCTACCCGGCTGTTATAAGATGCTGAACAACAGGTTTTATGGTCTCCCCTATAAAGTGCTGAACACAATGCAATCACTATGACCCCACAAAGGATGCTCCATATTCAAAGGGCAGGTGAGTCACCAGGAGAGCAATACCATAACTAGTATAGGACTGTCATATAATATGTAATGCCCATAATTCCAATGAAAGATTATGGATATGCTACAAGTTCCATACGAATGATTGAAGTTACAATGCTTGATCTTATACCTAATCTGCTGCTTACAATGCTTAATCTTATACCTAATGTGCTCTTACAATGCTTAATCTTATACCTAATATGATGCAAGCTTCAAGTTCTAAGCTTAATTGACCTTGTCCTCTCTAAGAGTAGAATTAAGATCGGATAAGATCCTAAGAAATTCTGATATATGAATGAATCCATATTTCACAGGGTATCCTTCTTCGGAGCAAGGATTCCTGACCATTATCAGGATAGAAAGCTTCTTTGTTTCTTCTTCTTGTTGTAGTCCTTAGAGCAAGGATTAACCTGTGTTGTGTAAGATCAATCTTTCCTTGCTTTTATTTGTATAGCTTGTTTTGATGTTTGAATTGCTTGCCTTAATATACATTAATGGTATATCTGAAAGTTTGCTACAAGGATTTTTTTTACATTTGTTGTTATTTCGAAACATCATAATAGGTTAATGCTATTCTGTATTGTGATGCTTAGATGTCAATCTGCATTCTAGTTGAGTACTTTGGTCTTATCTGTAAATGAATACGTCAGGACCAAGGCTGAAGTGTCTTTCTGTTCAAAACTTTGAATGGGAGCTGCTATATAGATATATGATTATTATTTTTTATCATCTTGATGAAGGTTTGTACAAAATCACAGTAATTGCTACTGTACGAAGGGCAAGGCGTGTTCATGTGCCATGATTTTCCTGAGGAAATGATGCTGTCATAATGAATTACATTCAAGATCTGAATGTTGTAATCATGCATGCGGGGAAAAAAACTTTTTCTCTCTCTTCTGCATTTTGGATTTGGTTCCATGAATGGTATGTTATTACTTATTACGTAAGTCTTAATCTGATTGAGGTTTACTTCTTTTTTCTCTTTACGTTCTAAATATCTTTAAATGCTCAAAAGTATATACCCTATAATTTGGTCTTGAGATTATAAACCGTCTTTATTTCTCCCTCCATATCAAGTGTTATCTTTCATCCTGGGAAGCTTCGCATGACATTTCATTGCTAGTTTGCTACTTCTTTTATCCATGGGAAATACTCGTATCATTGGTCCTATTTTAAAGAGAACTATAAACTTGCTCGGTAACATTAAGTAAATTTTCTAAATACACTATAACACAGAGTGGACCAATCCCTTTTGATGTTACTATTTTGGCTGTTCAAAAAGTATCCTTCTCGGGCACCTCATGCTTGGACATATTACTAGCACCTTCTTTTCACTGCTGAAATCAAACTCCATATAAATATTTTTGTTCTTCCTAGTTCAGATCTAGTGATTTCAATGTACTTGATATTAGTGCGAGCACACTTTATTGTTGTCGTCATGCTAGCCTATGCAGATAAATTACACCATGCCACATCATATTGTGCATGCTTTTAAAGATGAAAGCTCATCAAACCAATAAAAAAGATTATTTATCAAATAAATAATAATAAACAGTCATAATGGTTGAAAATTTATGTGTTAATGAAAATACTAGTTGAACCAAATTTACAGCTTTACTTTTCTACTTTTGATCATCGTTCATTCTTTCTAGAAACATGCTCTTCTTTGAAGCCACCATATAATTCCCTAAGTTGCTATTTATACCTTCATATGAGAAATTCTGCAACTAGTTCCCTGCATATTTGAGGCACTACTCATTTCTTGAAGCCTTGATTAATTGCAAATTCCTCAACTTGTCAACACTGTCAAATGACACAATAAACATCTAATCTCTAATACCATGCTTGACCATATCATCTCATATTATACCTTGAGGTTATATTAGGCAAAAATGTACAAATAATTTGTTTCGAATTGAACTAGATATATTCTCTAAAAATGAACATTTGGGAATTGGTAAAATATATTTAGTTTTTCTTTATTTTCATCAGTTATTTTTTTTATATCTATCTTCTGAGTTTTCCATTTAGTTTTGTTCCAACTCCGTTGAGCAATCTTCTTTAAGTCATTGAAGTTTTAGGGGCATCTTTTTAGCCCGTCTTGTGACCTGAAGGTCATGGGTTCGAGTCATAGAAATAGCCTCTTGTAGAACTATTGGGTAAGGATGACCTAGGTTGCAGAACACCCCCTTGGATCCCACACGTGTGATCATGCATCGGGTTTAATCTCGTTTAGTCTACCCCTCCTAGGTTAGAAAATGAAACTTGTGTTAACACAAGATAGACTTTGATTTTAAACATGAAAGGTATAGGATCAACAAGTAACCTAAGCTTTGTTTTCTTACCGAGGGCACATCTCTTTTTCACTTGCACATAGTAACTAAAATTTTCTAGTTGCATGCTAACAATATGCATTTGAGCTCTTAGTATAATTATTGTGCAAAGTAAAACAATTATTATGACATAAGCTAGTATACATAAGGTTTATTTTGTCATTACCTTTAAGGGAAATGTGATAACTCAAGGAAATAACAATGAAAAGGGTACCTACTATATACAGGAGAGAAAACAAGAAAAAGCTATCTCAGACCATATACAAGTAAAACCTAATAATAGAATGCTTATTACTATAATCAACACCACCACTCAAATTGTAGTCTTGATGCTAATTATGCCTAACTTGTTACAAATAAAGTCTATTGTGCCTTTTAAAGTGGTCTGTTGAGGATATATGCAAGTTGGAAATCTGTCTCGACATGAATTGGTTAATTGTTCGAGTGTCCACCATATTCGACTTCTTTATATTTGTTCTCTTATTAAATACTTGATTCTTAGTTATATGTTTTGCCGATTGGCTATCACAATATGACCTCATCACACCATTGGAAACAACTATGAGTTTCCTGATAAGATGACACACCTATATCATCTCTAATGTAAAATCTGCCATGGTTGTATACTCTGATTCAGCGCTTAATCTAGATACCATGGGTTGTTTCTTACTTTTTCAGGACACAAGGTTTTCTTCGACAAACACTCAACGCCCACTTGTAGATTGTTGGGAAGTGAGGAATCCTGCCTAACACCTAAGAATCTTGATACCTGTCCGTCTCCATCTTCTTGAAATGCACCCTCACATATATAACCTTGATTAGATCGGTAACCTGTGTGGTCTTGAGATACCACAATACGCGTAGAGCAACATCCTAGTATTCGGTGTATGGTAGCAATTGTCAAGTAGTTAAGCCTCTCAGCTAATTGTCTGTATCTTTTGGGAGCTTCTGTGTAGGAAGTAACAGGCTATCAGTTGGTTTGTAGCTTAGTAATCCATATCATTCAACGTGTTAAGAACATACTTTCATTAAGAAAAAGTATTCCTTGTAGAGAACGAGATACTTCTGTGCTAAGGAAGTATCAAATCCGACCTAAGTCACTGACGTGAATGATTTGGTGCCTTGTCCCATACCCTTCTTTTGTGACACATAGGAACCTCGACGTGTGCCTTACCAATAGATTTTATGCATAGCATACATGTTTGTAGAAATTGTGTTAAAACCATACATCTCATGACTCATGTGAAAATTGGTACATGAATGCCACAAAGGAGGCGGTAGTCGAGTTGCTAAACAAGAGGGATTGAGTACTAAAGTACTTGGCTGACACGCCATTAATGAACATTGTGACATCCATTTTAGCATCGCGCTCCAAAACCTTTAGATAAGGTAATGGGAAAGAACAGATCTGTGAAGTAACTAAAAAGGCAAAAAAGGAAGTAGGCATGGGAAAACGATTTATTCGCTGAGAAGGATGACGACAACCGGTACCCCAATCCCTTTAACATAATAGAAAATTTTGAGAAATGGTGAGTATATATGGTTCCATAGCATTCCATAGAGCCATTTGGATCCATTGTCACCATTCTCGGGTAAGTGGATGTGGTCGAGGCCTAATAGATGATATTCTTTGTCTAAGCTTGCAAGACCCTTCCATGAACTCTAATTAGTGTAGTCTAGTTTCATATGGATGGGTACAACCAACATAAAATTGATTCTTGCCGGAGCAATATGTTGTGGAACTTTTTTCATCTCCCATTGAATAGACGAAATCGATACTAAGAACGAGTGGTGGCACACATGAGAGAAGTGGTGGTGGCAGCAACTAGGGTATGCAGCAGCAACAATAGTTATGAATTTGGAAGGTGGGGATGGCTAAGGTTTTTGGGTGACTAGGGTTTGTCGTACTTTTATTGAGAGCCTTGCTCTTATACCATCGCTCTGATACCATGTAAAAGGAATTGTGATAACTGAATGAGTGAACAATGGAGGGGGAACCCTCGATATGTATAGGCGGAAAACCTAGAAATTATTGTCTCCTGCCCATGGGCTATATAGATATAAAATCTAATCATACAATACTAATTACTATACTTAACGTTAACTAAATGTTTTTTGTTGGATAAAATGATAGGTGTAGTTTGGAATATGATTATTGTTTTTACAAACATTTTTTTTCATTTGTAAGGAAAAAAATCAAACCCGGGTTTGGTAAAACGAGTCGGATCCTATGCCTGATATCTGCCAAATTAATTCCACAATTTCTATATAATGGTTGGTGATGAGGCCTCACAAGGAAAAGGATACAAAACCCTAAGAAAGCATAAGAGCGGCGATACGGCGTCTCCATCGGTACGATCTTCTTTCAACGTTTTCCCTCGGTTAATCATTCGTGTTCTCTTTGTTTCATTGGCAAGATTTGTTGTCAGATTCCATCGGCATGCTTGTAATTCGCTTTTAAAAACTTCGTAAGAAAATTTATTTCTCTAATCTTTTATAACAAGATCTGAGATCCCCTTTCTTGAATCTTTGTAAGCGATTTCTTTCTTCTTTTTACAATGTGATTTTAACAAAGTTCTTAAGTTCATCTATTGCTTAATTAAATTCTGAATCTGTTTGAATAAGAAATTTTGCTGCTGTATTTGGATTGTCTCGTCTGTTATACACTCTAGGCCCTAGATTCTGATATATGATAAGTAGAGAGATGGAATCCTGTCTTCAACTACATTACAGTCGGATTTTATTCTTGTTCTCTTTAGTTAGTTATTTATAGATCTAGTTAGTCTTTACAATAATCTCTAGAGGACTTTCCTCAATTGATCAGTTTTATGTTGTTACCATACACATGCTTAATTTTTATGCAGAACTAGTTCCAACTTATTCAGTTACAGGTAAGTTTTTTTTTACTTCTTAATGTGTCTTGGGTATGTATGGCATATGATCCAATGTATATTCCTTGTCTATGTATGTTTCCTGTCGCCTATCGCCTGTCGCCTATGGTATTAGTGATCACCTACTACGCACTGCTTGTTTTCCTATAGTCTCTGTGTGTGTCGTGTCCGTGTTTTAATACATGATGTACTGTTGATGATTTGCTATGTGGTGATTATGCTTTGAGTTAGTTATACTGTAGAGTTGGGTCTCTTTGGAAGCAGCCTCTCTATCCAGCGTGATAGAGGTAAGGTTGGCTTACATCCCACCTCCCTAGACCTCGTCAATAGCTTTGCTATAGCTGATATTACTAGGTTTGGTTATGGTTATGGTATGGTAAGGGTTTTAGTACTTAATTATATATCTTTTTTATTTCAACAGGTGATATTATGGGCTGTTCTTTTTTATCTTTTAGTTAATATTTGGCTCTTTTGTGGTCTCTTTTTTACTTTTCATTTTGATAATATTTTTAGTGAATGGCAGGATTATTTTCCATCATTCTGAGCAACACAGGTATTCAACAACACTTATATTTTGTTGCAAATGCTAAGTTCTCATCTATGGGCTAAGATCTATAGTAAGTCAAGTTATTTTCATTGGGAATCATAGTAAAGAAAATATGAAACTTACTCATTAGGTCGGTAGGAGCTACTGCTGTAGGGTTTGTCTTTTCATTGTGATATTCGGAACCCATGTTCTTTCATTATCACTTTAGAACTTGTTAGAGCATTCACGCTAGCTTTCCAATTCACATCCACATATTTATACTAAAAACACTACTTTTTTACTCTCTCTTTCAATTAAATAGTACTCTTTCATACATTTATTATTACATTTTCTCTCTCCACTCACAACCACTTACAAAATTATTAAAAAAATTATGGGGATTGTACCGTGTTTCCTCAAATATGAGAAAACACGGTACAATCCCCATAATTTTTCACTCACAACCACTCACAGCCATCGCCATAATACAGAGCACGCACTTACATAAAAATAAGAAACCTACCGTGAATGCTCTTATACCATTATTCAATCAAGAAATTCGATTACAATTTTTGTATCGTTTAACTCTTAAAAATATACGCTTCAAGGAATGGGCACTCAGATTACGCTTCAAGAAGCCTAAAGCTGGTCATATCTTGTGAATTTTCCTTGACAAGGAGAAAGCAATCAACTTAATCGAACCAAAAATCAGACAAAGTATCAAGAGAGATGAACAAGAAACCTTTGAAGAATCAGGACTCCAAGAAGGCACCCATGAGTCTCAAAAGCCAGCCTTCAAGAAAAAAGAACAAAAAAGGAAAAAATCCTATACGATTCTGTCCAATCACAGAGCCAAGTACATCGATCTGTAAGAACTCTGCATGCAGAGCTGTGCTTTCCATTTATGACATCTTCTGCAAGAGGTGCTCATGCTACATTTGCCATTTATTTGATGAGAAAAAAGATCCTAGTCTTTGGTTGGAATGCGCATATGATTCTCCAGCAGGTTCATGTGGGGCATCTTGCCACATTCAGTGTGCCCTTCAGCGAAGGAAGGTAGGAGTTGTTGATCTTGACGAACTGATGCAGCTCGATGGGAGTTATTGTTGTTCTTCATGCGGGAAAATTTCAGAAATACTTGGGTGAGTCCTCGACATTGACAATGAATGAGTATTTTAACTTCTTTTCTGGAGGTGGCAATTACAACCCCTTTACTTATGAATAGGTCTACTTGGGTTGGGGATTATCTCTTAGGGTTAATATCTATTGTTTTAGCTAAAAGGGGAACGGGTCAATGAGTCATCAGACAGGTTGATAGTTGCACACAATCTTTTTATATGCATAAAAGCTCCCAACTTGTTTTTATTTAAGTATTGTGATGGTTGCTACTGTAATGTTGTTTTTCTGATCATAAACACATCAGTTATTTATAATCTTGTTAGGAAACGGGCAAAAGAATGTTGGTTGCAGACCCGTACTAAGAAATGACTTGTTTCGACTTTCGACACGGCCTGTTCTTTTACCTATCACCCAACCAATCTGACCATCACAACCTGCCCATATTGTCATCTTTGTTTTTAATTGAACAGATGAATGCTATTGGGATTTCTAGAATTTTCAAAATTCATTGAAATATGTTTTTCTGAGTTTAATATAGGTTTTCTTATTCATCCTGTTGGCTATTTTATTATTCTAGGTACTGGAAAAAGCAGCTAACTATTGCTAAGAACTCTTGGCGTGTTGACGACCTATGCTATAGGATATATTTGAGTTTCAGGCTTTTTGATGGCACATCAAGGTTTCAAGACCTCCATCAAATTGTTAAAGATGCTAAAACCAAGTTAGAGACTGAATTGGGCCCACTAAATGGGGTCTTTGCCATGATGACACGGAAAGTTGTAAGCAGGCTTTCTGTTGCAGAAGAAGTTCAAGCTCTGTGTGATGCTGCAATTCAAAAGGCAGATGAAGTTTCTGCCACACTTTCTAGTGCAAGCCTGGATGGTAGAGGTATCTCCAAATTGGGTTCTTTTGTTTAATTTTGTTTTTATAAATTTCCTCCAAATCTTGGGAATGCATTTTCTCTAGAGTTTGCAAAAGTGGTGGGTTGGGTCGAATTGGGTACATCCCTTTTGTCCAAAAATTGTAACTTTTTATAAATACTTAGCATGCCAAATAAGATTACAAAATTCATGCTATGCTATTTTAATTAGAATTCATTTTTATCAGCAAACGATATAGGATGCTTTGTCCATGAGTAATACACTTTGGCGGACTTCAATCCATTTTACCCATGTTCCTTCTAGCTAATATTTTCTATTACATCCATCTGACCCATTAGAGATGAACATGGCCCGAATTGACCCATTCATAAGTAAATGGATTTAAGTTGCCACCTCAATGCAAGTTTCCTTGACGTTTCTTATAATTGCATGTTTTGTTTTCCCCTTGCAGAAGGTTCCCTTCCTGTACCATTCAAGTTCATCTTTCAAGAAATTACAGCTTCTTCTGTAGTGCTCATTATAATCGAACCATCCACAGCATCTTCCAGTGATATAATTGGATTCAAGTTATGGTACTCCAAAACTACAGAAGAGACACATACAAATGAACCCATTTCAGTTTTCCCTAGATCCCAAAGGCGAATATTGATTTCCAATCTGCAGCCTTGCACCGAATACTCATTTAGGGTCGTACCAGTCACCAAAACTGGTGACTTAGGTCACTCTGAGGCCAAGTGTTTCACTGAGACCATGGAGATATTGCATAAGAACCCTCCTGATGTCACGGTTCCTCAAAATGAAGGCACCCCGGGTGCCAAAGATGTTGAATCAGCCTCCAGATTTGATGTTCGAGACTTTGGAAAGTACCTACATCTAGGTTATGTTGAAGATCAAGGACACTTGGATGATATATCATGTGCAAATTTGAGTCAGCTTGGTCAAATGGTTGACCCTGACACTTCAAAAGCTGAAGGATCGCCATTTGTGTCACATGGGCTTGACCTGAATATTGTTACAGTGCTTGATTTGAACGAGGATGTTGCTCCTCCAAATGATACCTCTAGGGATGAAGCAGATCATGGTAGTGGTGGATCTGAGAACTGGGCCCAACATGGGCCCAATGGGCAAGTGCAAGCTGCAGATTCCCTGGCTGAGGTGTCAAGAAAGAGGCCAGCTAGTACAGAGGCCCATGATTGTGATAGTGCATTAATCTCACACTTTGCAGCCCACAAAGGAGGACCTTCTAACTTGGACGAAAACTTTGAATATTGTGTGAAGATGATCCGACAGCTCGAGTGTGACGGTTATATCAAGCAAGAATTTAGACTAAAATTGTTAACTTGGTTTAGTTTGTGGTCAACTGAGCAGGAACGTAGAGTGGTCAACACTTTCATCCAAACACTCGCGGATGACCCGACTAGCTTAGCAGGACAATTGGTTGACTCTTTTGCTGATATCATAAACAACAAGAAGCCCAGAAATGAATTCTGCGGTAAACTGTGGCACTAGAGAAAAATGATATAGTTGTCTTCATCTATCATCACTTGTCTGCATTTTCTTCTCGTCGCCATTAGAGTCGCTGGATCTAAGAGGACAGCTCATAGTTTCTTCAATTTATGAACTTTTTTTTGGTCATTTTACATTTAAAGTACTTCTATTTCATATAATTATGCTGCAGACAGATTTAGTTTTTTATTTATGAATGCCCAGTTTACCTGTTAAATACTCTACAAGTTAATTATTATATGCTCCTGAGTTATATATATATATATATATATATATATATATATATATATATATATATATAGGGATTCATTCAAATGAGAACCATTTTTTTTGTAAAAAACCAAAAGAACCAAGATTCACCAATCAAATTTTTTTAATTATTTTAGGTTTATTTATTCTAACAATTATAAAAAAGGGTAGTTTATTTAATAAATACAAATTCATTTAGTAGGCTTATGCTAACCGTTCCCTCCATTCTTCAATTGCTTCTATAATCAAACTATATTTCATCAATCATTTTCATTCCCAGTTTTATTTGTAAACGTAATTGAGTAGGTTTATTGGTTATCAAAATAAACCAATTTTTTCACGAGAGCTTTGATGATGATTTTATAACGCAAAATTAACAAAGCCAAATGTGAATACTAAGAATACTGCTTCATATTCAGGTAACTAATTGATTTCATTTATAGCATGACCAACATGTGTTTCTTAAATGCTTTTGCAATGATAATATATTTATTGTATAATACAATTTTAACCAGACTATTATTGTCAACATCAAAACAAAATTATGTTGTAGAGAGAAATTTTCAGAAAGCATCTACAACAGGGCCAACATCTAAAAAGCTCTCGAATACAATAAAGCTAGTCAGGTACACTGCTCTTGAAATGGAGGGCAACTAATAATTATAGTGATTATGGCATCTTTCTCATGACATACAAGGATACATAGAGCGTATTAATCGGAACAAAATGGTATTACAGGTTCAAAGCCAAAAAAGAAATTACTAGAATAGAAAAAAATTAAGTGCTCACATGAGAATCATACATCTGTTGACTTGATGTTATATTTATGAATGTTTATGAACAACTTCTACAATGCAATTCTTACAAGTTTTGAGCATAAATAATTCATTTGTACATATATTTAGTTGAATGCAATACATGATACAAGTATTAATGCATTAATGCATGTATTATCTTTGCGCATATAATGCATGTATTATCTTTGCGCATGTATTAACGCGTTAACGAGTTTAATTGTATAAGTGCATGTATTGCTCGAGTGTATTAAAGATTTTAATTGTTTAAGTGCGTATTACTCAAGTGCATTAGTGCAAGTATTGCTCCAGTGCATCGTCTTATCTTTGTGCATCAACACATATTGACTTTTGTAGATGTGTTTATTCATAATATCATTCATGAAATAGTGTATACAAAATTCTAACACAAGTTTATAGCCAAACAATACATAACACAATTATAGCTATCAATAACTGAATAGCAAAGCAACACACAATGCAATGGATTTAAGCATAAAAATTCTTAGGCAGCAGCAACAATAAGGTCTGGAATATTCAGCATCAAAACAGTATAATATTGGCAATAGAATAAACAACATTAACATCAACAAAGCCATTTGCAACATTAGAGAATAGTGTTGGTTCAGGCCCCACAAATTAACACACACTACACACACAAACTGTATTCTTTTAGTTTATTATGCGAAGGATATCTTTACAAGAAACAACCTAGTCTATTTATAATAAAAAAAACAAACCTAAAATCCATGTAAACACAGTGTATGTGGAGTAACAAACTACCAATTGAAATTGCTAATAATAAGCAAAATGAAGCTTATTAAGTCTTCCAATAACCCACGTCCAAAATTGAATAAAGGATGACTCATTCTTCTGTTGACCCATGACCCGTTTAACTAGCTGCCCCGTGATCCATTATGACCCATGAATAAACCGATTAACCCAACAAATAGATGGGGCATCCTCTAACTCAATGAGTAACTATAAACCATCAACCTACTAATTTTAATTCTTTGCCAAACCATGTGCTACTACTCTCAACTAATAGCTCCTCGTCTTGCATAACAACACCCACACAAACTGTAAGAGGAACAAGCAAGCTTTACAGTGACAGAAGGACAAATGACTTTTAAATACTACTCATTGACTTGCATGCATTTGCTAAAATATCATCTCCTTGATAATATATCAAATGTGATCATCACCATATCAAATTGAAGCCAGATCAGAAGCCAAAAGAGCTTGACTGGGCATAATAAGGAAAAAAATTCACGACAAGTCTTATTTAATGGGTTTATGACTCCTAAAACCAAAATATATGCACAAACATACACATGAGATTCCATCTACAACATGACTAATCATCAAGTCAAAAACTCTATAAGCAGTTTCAAGACCTAAAATGCAAGAGCTAACATCTGCATTACCTTTGCATTTGGTGTATATCCATATGTATTCTAAAAAAATGGTCTGTGCGTATGTGCACTTCTTAAGAAATGAGTGGATACGTATATGCAATTATTCAAACAATATTGCATCCATATGTGTATTATTTTCCAAAATATTTTATGTGTATATGGATCTTCAATTTACAACAAACTTAAACATCAATTATTGTTGTATATATTGTTAATTATGCATTATTGTTGTATAATTGCTATTTATGCATTAATGCATCTAGTGTTTAGGGAAAAAAACAAAGTAGAAAATCAGGGCCCTAAGCCATTCGCCAAACTTATATGGGTAACGTACATTCAATTTCTAATCAGGGATCATCAAATTTGTAGGCGAAACCGAATATATCTGAAACCAGACCAAATGTCATGCCTCGGTTGGTCATCTGTTGCCATCGTTTGCAATTCTTGGGTTCATTTGGGTCCTCACATCTGAACCAAGCAAAACAGACCAAGATTAAATAAAACAAACAGATCCATAAATATATGGATATTCCTTTCACCCCAAAATGCTCTTGTTCTTCAATCATTATCCACCGGATGATCAAAGTAAGGGCAAAAGCTCTTAGGTTGGACAACCATATGCAGGCCCTAAACATCTTGTTATATAATTACCTATCCAAGTTCATTTATTATTCTATTGCTCACCAAGAATCATAAAAATTGGTTAGACCAACAAATCAGAGTAAGAGTGTAGTAGTTCATCTCATCATCTTCAAAACTTTAAGTTTTGCGGTTGATCGACAAAGTTGCTTACATTATTACGAAGTTCTTGCCCCAAATCATTCCATCCAGAACCCCGCCGCAATTTAGTCTGCGTTGGAAATCACTGAATTCTTTTTAAATTTTCCTATGAACGGTGAATTCTTTTATATATGATTTAGGATTTTTTGATTATAATGTGGAGAAAACTGACTCGTACAGTTTTAATTTATAAGTGTATTTCCCATTTTATCATTTTGTTTGCTTCATCAAGATAACTCATATAGATAGAATTATTTTTTTGCCCTTTTCAATCTCAGCCTTTGGTTTTTTTAATCTATGGCATACAATAGGTCTTTTGGTTTTTGCCAATTTTTTGGTTTTTAATTGAAAGTCCCTCTATATATATATATATATATATATATATATATATAATATATATATATATATATATATATATATATATATATATATATATATATATATGTATATGTTGCAGATTTCGACGGATCTAATGAGATTGTGAACTAATTACAGTTATTACATGTTAAATTTTTGTTTTAGAATGGTGTCATACTTATAGATAACAATATCTGTTTTGTTTGATCTCATCTTGTTGAATGCAACTTCTGTGTTACATGTTATCATATGGAAGACCAAATGCACCCCAACATGTCATGAAATCATGTATCATATGGAAGCTTCATCTCATGAATGGCAAATAGGATTAACGGACGGGTAAGCTAAAAATCACAGTATAGTGATCCTAAAGACAGAACCTGAAGAAAGTAAGCCCATGGGAAACCATGTAGACGGTCCTTAAACGTTTCAGGTGATGAGGATGCCCTTTTTAAATTAACAGTATCATGGGATGGTGTGTGCTTACTAGTTACTTAGGATGAAGATCCTAACTAAATGGAAGGTTGCATCAATGTCAAAACATGTTTGGAACGTTCATTCAAATTGCATGCGAGAGTGAATAACTTTTAAGACATTGTACTAAAGGGTGATGCAAGTGTGGGTTAGAGGAAACTACTACAAATAAGGATTGGCGTTCGCACCACCAGGGGCTAAGCATGGAAGGGTCGGGGCAGACCCCTGCCTCCCCTTCTTTTTTTCACTGCTAGTGTTAAATTTTAGATCGATAGTAAAAGAAAATATATATATATCAAGCCCCCCTTAAATTTTTTAATATATTATATTCGCCCTCTTAAAATATTTTACATATGTTAAAAATATTTACAATACTAAAAAAGGTAACATGTATTAAAAAAAATAGAAAATGTTCAAATATAAAGTCTTCTAAAACTAAAAGATTTAAGAAAGATTAAAATGTTGACACGTGTTCTTTTAATCAAAATTAGGTTGGGAGCAAAAGTGATAATGTTCCCTCTTCTCAAGTTCTACATTTTTCTTTAAATATTCATAACATTTACATACGACTTTATTTTTTAAAAAAAGTTACAACATAAAAACGAGCATTTTTTTAATCTTTTTAACGCGTATAGTGTTGATATAAAAAGACAATTTTTTTTCACTTTTTTTAACTCATTGTGTAATTTCGTCAGATCATTATGTAATCTTTTGAATTGATGAGGATTATACAATTATCTGGTGAGAAATAAACATAAACTTGAAACATAAAAAGTTTACATTTCTCACTATTGTGTTATTCAAAAATTATCATTTTAAAAAACACAATGGTCAACATTATACACAATAGGTAACATAACGACCAGCACTACACTCGATAATTAGTAATAGTCACAATGAGCTGTTTGACGAGGATTCATAATGACATGATCAATATTATATAAGGAACTGAAAAACTTAAAAAAATTACATTTTTAACATTATGTTATTTGAAAATCATCATTTATAAAAACACAATGTATAACAAAATGGTCAACATCAGCTACAATGATCTGATGAATATTACACAAATACCTAATATTACGCAATGAATTGACGAATATTACACAATGAGCTGAAATAATGTGAAAAAAAAACTTTATTTTTTATGTATCAAAATTATAGGCGTTTTAAAGTTAAAAAAACGCTTGTTTTTATGGAGTAAATTTTTTTAAAAAAATAATATTGTATGTAAAAATTATGAGCATTTAAAAAAAAATAAAACTTTAAACTGTGATTAAAGCTAAAATACCCTTGGTATATCATTTTAAATTTTAATTATTTATCATTATACCACTGAATTTAGCCCTTAGATTTAAAATCTATTAAATAATAATCTTTCTCGCCTTTTTTAGTTTTTTTTTTTTTTTTTTTTTTTTTTTTACAATAATCTCACCCTAAAAAAATTTACTTGTTAGTTGGGCTCCATCTAATAATTTAACAGACTTAAAAATTTTAATAGGCTAGTCACTAGTGGGCTAATGATATTAAATCACATATGTGGTAGTGGGCTAATTAGTGAACTAGTAGTGGGCTAGTAGGAAACTAACCCAAAATGGCCCAAAATTCCCAAATGAAAATTTAAAAAATCGACTTCTTCTCAGCTCACCATAGCGACCTCGACCAAGTACCTTCAGCCCTGCGCCCCTGCTCACATCGCTTGGCCGCTGCCAGTGGTGGAGCTTGAACTAAAGTATGGGGGTGAGGGCCAGAAGTCACGGCCACGGGACCAATTTTTTTTGTTTTTTTTGTGTCACTATGTTTCGAGTTATATGTTTGGGTAATCGGGTCGGTGATTTGGTCCGGGTCGGCAATTCGGTTCGGGTCGAGACAAATAATAAAAGAACTATAAATATTTAATTTTTGTTTTGTAATTCAAAGGACCGATCTTACACATAAAATTATAAAAAAAATATTTAATGATGATGCGAGAGAAAATGAGCACCTGAAAAAAAGAGTTACAATTCAGTCCAATGAGCTTTAAGATCTTTGAAATTATCTATTATAGATTCTGAATCAAAGCTTTCAGCTATTTCCTTTTCTAAGTAAAACTAAAAGATAACAACTCCATTGCGAGGCCAATAGCGAGTAGAAATAAATGGAGCGTTCATATCCGTCATTTTTATCTTATGCTTGTAGTAGTTCAAGAAAATTACCTCGGTTCTTAGAACTAGAAAATTCATCATGTCCTCGTAAAACACAAGCTTGAAATGTCAACCACTTCATTACATCAACTGAAGTTTTCAATCGTAAATGGTTCTTCAATATTAGATCTTCACTTTGCTTCCCAAATACATTCCCAATGTGTGTTGTTTAATGCTTTTGTTGATTTTCATGTTTTCCCGACTCATTAGTTGAGCCTTTGTGTCGTTTTTCTTGATTTGCATAATCAATTTGTTTATTAATAACCTTTCTTTTGAAAAAAGTATCAATGGTTTTCACTTTTCCTATAAATTTATCAACCTAAATTCAGATGTTTCTAACAACTTAAGATGATTAGGAGTTTACTTCCTTACAATGCTTCTGATAATCTTCAATTGAAATTGAAATAGATTCAAAAAAATGTTTTTGCGTCCTACCACCTAGTCAATAAACTTGTAAATTGCACTTAGTGTCCATTTTGAACTACAATGCTTAGTATATCAGATACAATAGATTGGTTAATTATCAAACTCTCTTGCATTAGCAAATTGTAATGGTATCCTACTAGATTTACAAATTCTTGTGATTTAGAATGTATGATTGAATCTTCATTTGGGTCGAAAACATGTACCCATGGAGAAATTAGATATAAAGCTTGATTATAGAGTGAGACTTAAACTTGATCAGTAGATTGGAGCTTAAACCGGCCCGAAACCAACGCCAATTGACCTAAAGCTTTTAATGCAAATTCATAGAAATTTGAGCATAAAAAATTATAACCCCATAGGAAAAAAATTTATGGTTTTTTAACCGTTGAAGCGTTATCGTTATCATATAGTTATTAGTCTACTTAGATGGTTTCAAAATTTATTGATCTCACTTTATGTCATTAATCATTCAATAATTTTAACCCTTTGTCCACTTACACATCTAACCGAGTCCCTAGGCATGTGTTATGTTAAAACGTTGATGTAGAGTGCGGGTTGCTTTATCCACTTGTTTATCTAAAAGCCACTAAGCCGAAATCATAGAACCAAACCATATATATTGTTGATGTAGCTTGATTTCAATTTTACAACGGTTTGATTGTTGGTTTAGTAAAGTTTATAAGCCATTACAAACAATGAGTCATGAGTTGATTATTAAACCGTGTAAATCAAGTCGTTAGCCTTAAAATACATAACGTTCATGAACTAAGAAATATAAATAAAATTATATACTAGCTCATTTACCAAGGTCGGTGGGGCTCCCACCAACCTTGCCACATGTCACACTTTAATTGGTGGTCAATGTTTTTTTCTTTTTCTTTTTTTTTATAGGTGTTAAATGATTTTTTTTCTTAGGAGTTTACTTCAAAGGGGAAGTGGTGCACCTGGTTTGGTGTGTCTTTTTAGGGTGTGTGTTACGAGACTTGGTTAAGAAAAAAAATGTTTTCACATGGCAGACAATTAGACATAACTTTTTATCACTCAAAATGTTTAAAATAGGTGTAATGAGAGGGTCGGTAATCACCTCTTTGATTCATAATATTTATATAATTTTGAGAGAAAAATAATATTTTGAAGTTGCGGGTTTCGAATTATAAAATGTAAGGTTTTATAGTGTTTAAATTTAATTTTTATTGGTTTTCTTTAGGAAAACGGTAATATTACCGTTGCATCCTCCCCTCGAAACCTACACCCACGCCTTGAAGCGCCCCAAGGGGGCAGCCCATCTCCACAACTAAAAGGGAGGTGTAGGCGTGGCTAGGGTGACCTGTCATGCGATAGCGTCCACCGGCGCCACAATAACACATGCTCTTAGAGTCCGGAGGGGTGGCTTTAAACCCCAAGAGCTACATTTTTTTTCTATTTTTTTGGTTATTACTTTTATTGTACTTTTTTCCATTCAAGTTATTTTTATTTTCTTATATTGTTCTAACATGTATTTCAATTAATTATTTTTTAAAATTAGGCCGCACATACGTAAGCAAATTCATATATGCGCAACAACGTGTCATTAACCTGTTATCGTACAGCTTCAACGCAACGAGCTTGTATTTCGTTTAATGTACCTTTTTAAAATTATTATAACACAACATGCAATGCATAATATTTTTAATATGTTTCTTTTATATACTTAAGCACGTTAATATCCATGTAGCAACATGTGTAACGAAGTTCACAAACATGACACTACTCGTAGTCGGCCGCAGCTCACGGACAACATTGCTTGTTTCTATCAAACATTTAAGTGAAAGCATTTAGAACCCCACATAAAATCAATTACATATGGTGTGAAAGAAAAGAAAGCTGGTTTGGTATGAAGCTTACACTTTTGATGCATAAATGTTTGTCATTGAATGCCCACCAATCCACCATATATTCATCTAACATCAGCCATCTAATAAATGATCTCACCTACCTTGTGATACAACAATGTAACATAATTATGCGTCACACAAGTTCTTTCAAACCAATTTATTTCCAATAGCCGACCTATAAATAAAAACCAATGTAAATTAAAAAAAAATCGAGAATTGTTCCCAAGAGAACACCTATGTGTAGGTGGTGTACTATCAAATGTAAATGTTGTGATTTCTAGTTTTGTAGTATATGAGTTTATCCTGAAAAATATAGGTTTTCAAAACAAAGAATTTTAGAAAACAAGTCTCCATTGACATAAATAACATTTAAATAGTTTGTGTTTAGTGTCGGGATAATTTTAAAGTTAATATCTCAATCATACGCACTAATGCACTACGTATAACTACATCGTAATGTGTACGTGTCAAAGCCATATGGAGTTATAATGGTAAAGATTCCATTGAGAACAAGGGTTCTAGCTCTTTATATGATGAGTTGTTGTAAATTAGTTATAGTATATAATTGAGACTATGTTAGACGTCTTTGTGAGTTACAATTTTAAAAAACATTACTTAACATTAGTAAATAACTAAATTTAATTGATATTCTAAAAGACAAGTAAAAAGTTATGAGGCATAAACGCACACCAACCTAATTGATATATGATTTTACTCTGTGCGAGTGTGCGTCCCCTAATATACGACATATAGGCGCATATGAAGACGAATGGGTGTATACAGGTGTTTATGAGGGCGTATGTGAGGTCCAATTCAAACATATTAGATCAAAATCATTCAAATAAATGAAGGGTATATTTAGCAATAGCGAGATGCATTTAGATTTTTTTTGAATGACTATTAGGATCGTTGATGGACCACTGACTTACCTAATCATTTTCATTACTCGAGTACGAAACTTTAGGGCTCTAGGCTAACACGTCCTTGAAGGGAAGCACCTAGAACCTTTTTTTGTCGTAGGTGAGACTTGAATCCAAAATCTCTTCATTTTAATAAAGTATTTAATTCCTCATCTCAACCACGATCATTGACATGGCTCACATGAAAATTTTAATTGAAAAGGATTACTACATAATAGTTATGCTTAAGCTTAAGTAGTTAAATATAAACATCGGTCCCCGTCCATCCAAATAATTGTGCCCCAATCAATAAGAAACAATTAACTTTCTTGTACAACTTTGACACGTCTGGCCCATAAGCACACAAGTTGCGAATTCCTGCCTTTTTGACGAGGGACCAATCACTTTGGTGAGTAATTATCAATTAAGAGAAATCATAGTTTGAGTCTTGATAACTTAGGGTTGTTAATCATATCAGTTTGACGTGTCAACAGGCCTACAGGTTACAGGTTGGAACAGTTAATTGCAATACGATTCATATATATATGGGTGTCAAAACATTAATAAAAAACGATTTTGTCTAAGTAGGTCGACAAGTCTAAAAGGGTTGATAGGTGGGCGTATGATGTGACAAACATGTGTGATGAAGTTGTAAACGGAGTAAAAGGGTCTGAGTGGGTTGATGTGTTCATTTATAAGTTACATTTTTTTTAATTAATTTTAATTCCATTTCTGAATATGTTAACCGTGAGACATGTTTAATGTTTAATAGGCCAATAAAAACAACATACTTTCAAGTTTTTTTGTCACAAAAGTCCATGTATTACTTTTTATACGTAAAAAGCTTGCATGCATTTTATTTTGTATCATAAAAATCCCTTAACAATTTATGCACATAAAAAAACAACATACTTTTTGTTTTTATCACATAAGGAACCACAACGATTGTGCACGCATACAAAATAATCAATGCAAAAATTGTTTTTTTTTTTTTAGAATATGCTCGCATTCAACAAATGAAGTGTTTTTTATGTGTAAATAATTATTGAGAAATTTTTATAAGAAAAAATAGAAAATATGTTGGTTTTTTAAATGCAAAACTTGTTCAGGGACTTTTATGAGATAAAATAGAAAATACGTTGGCTTTTTACGTTTAAATATTATACAGGAATTTTTGTGAAACAAAACAAAATACGTTGGTTTTTTATGATAATTGCGATATTTATTATTTGCTATTTAAATATGCATAGGCCAATAATACCCCATATTTGAAATTGGAAAATGATTATTTGCCTTTTAAATGCGTGTATATGCGACCCATTCTTGGTCCTATATTTATTTATTTATCGGGAAATTATATGTCGTGTAATGCTTAATTATTTTACTGATTCTTGATAAATTGGTATGATACTGTTATTATACTAATAAATAATATAAAATCACGCTAGGACTTGTAGTCTAGCAATACGTGGTTCCAACCATTTTGGTTCTGACTGTGACATTAATATGTAAGAAATCATTTTATCATTTTTTCAGCTACTTGAATTGTCTGGAAGAATTGAATTTTAAAAAACTACGAATTTCGGATCAATAATAATTTATATTTGTAATTTTGACTAATAACATTCATAACTTTCATTTTCATTACCAAGTGTAATCCTACTCAAGCGTAGAAGCATTTTTATGTGCTCCTAAAATATGGTTATGATGTGTTAGTGATGCGACATCTACCGGAATGAACATGAATTCTAACACTGAATCTCAGTAAATTAACGCTCGGTTTACATTTCTTCATCTTGTAACCCTTAGTGGTGTGTAAAAACATCCGAATTCAAACCAAATCCAAAATATCAGAAAATCCGAATACTCAAAATTTTCGGATTCGAATTTAGATAGTGTTTTTGAAAATTTTTGGATATTCGGATATCCGAATTATTTTTATAAAACTAATTTTCTAATAACATTTATAAATTTCAAACAATTCAGATATTTTTATACAAATTTCGGATATCCGAATGCTTTTTACTATATAAAATATAAAAATTATTAAAGAATGCATATTTTCTTAGAATTCATATATAAAATTTCGGAATCCAAATCTGAAACTTCGGATTTGACTTCTGTTAAAATCAGCTATTAAAAATTTCGAATGTACGAAATTCGAATATCCGAAAATCCAAATATCCGCTTTTGAACACCCCTAGTAACCTTATGTATTACAACCATATGATGATTGCAATAAGCATTTCTGTTTAACCCTAATTGAAAGTTTTAGGTATTTTTTTCTTCCATTAGAAAGATAAGATGAATTGAAGTAGCACTCACATTAGATTCAGTGGCTTTGCGGTTGAGGAGAATCTCGATGATTGTCATTCATGCATGTCAAACTGATGGATTGAACACGTAGAGTTTAGTTGACACCAAAAAGACAAATGAAATTAAGGTATGGTTTGATTTACCATGAATAACCGTTTTTATCACATGAGATCCAAATTCATGTTAGGAATGTTAAGAAATTTCAAGTAGATGCCACGTTACATGCTACGTTATCACCAATTAACTTCACTGTTAGAGTGGGAGAAGAACATTTCATTAATCTCATTCCCGCCCTTCGTTTTCCTTATCCTTTTCCTTTTTTCTTGACCCTAAGTTATTTCTAATTGTGTCATTGCACTAGCTGGGCTTCTTGAATTGGATTATGCCCATAAGATTCATAACATCATCAACAATCCATTGGAAATTCATGATGACTTCTTCTGTTTTCGGTGATCAGTCAATAACATACGGATAATAATTGCCACCAAGTTGACAATCTAACTAGTGACATTTCTAACTTTTACTACGATTACCAATAAGTCAGCCACTTGCATACTTTACATTTAATTTTAAGTATATTTCTCTCATAAGTACAACCAAAGAACAACCAAAGAGCTCTTAGTATGCACATGTAAAGTACAAGGAAGTTACTTCGGTAAATTTGATATAACTCAGTGAATTATGCTAAGTATCAAATCTTCCGAAGCCAAAAGACCATATCTTCCAAAGCCAAAGATGAAGTCTTTTGAAGCTGCAAGGACAAAGTCTTCCGAAGCCAAAGACTGAAGACAGAGAATACATGCTTTCTCTGAATCAACTTTTGACAAAAGCTAAAACACTTTCCGCTACCACTTCTGATGAGTCACCAACTTATATGAGTTGGTGAAAAGTCCATGCTTTTGTCAACTGTAGATTAAGATCTTTTGTCTGTAACTTTCCAACTATGTACTCTTTATCCTTTTTGTAATATATTAGGATGTGAGCTATGACATGTTATAGCCACTAGTCAAAAGGCAATCTATCTTTTGACTCTACATTGATCCTGTTGTCTACATTAATATTTCCAGTTGACCTTCAAAGTATGGTCGACTGTATCTCAAGTACTTGTATCTTAAGATTAAGCTTTGTAACACTTGTAAGAACTTGAGAGCAATATACATCATTCTTGAAAACCATATTTGAGTGTTCTTGTTATTGTTCTTTTACTTGTGTTTATTGTTTCATCTTTAACCAGTTCCCTATTTGATCAGCTAAGTGTTCTAAACCTCTCCACCTTGTGAAACTATTGCATTGACCACCCTTCAACGGTCATGCAATTGGTATCAGAGCATTTCAGGCTCTTGATTGTAAGATCTCACCATCTTAGATCACTTCGGTTTTACAAAACACTTATCAACTCAAATGGCATCTCTTTCTAAGGTTGATATGGAAACCGCTACTATGACAAAGTCTCCACTGATCACTCTTGATGACTTTGATACTTGGTGCCAACTTATGGAAGGGTTCATCAAGTCTCAAGATAGCAGGATGTGAAGATCTATTGTTGAAGGACCTCATATCCCAAGCACCTCTTCAGCCACTGCTGGAGGTGGGATGATACCAAGAAAATAGCTGACTACTCTGAAGAAGACTGGAAGAAAATAGATGTAGATCAGAAAGGCATGACCGCACTTCAAACTGCTCTTCCTAACTCCATTTAAAGAGGCTTCAAGAAGTGCAAGACTGCTAAGCAGCTCTGGGATGCACTGAAGCTCGTGTATGAGGGGTCTGAAGAAGCCAAGGAGAACAAGAAAGACATCATGAAGCAGCAGTTTTAAAACTTCACCTACAACACAGGGGAAACCATGACTTAGTAATATTTCAGGTATGTTGAAATTGTGGATACTCTAATAGATGTTGGAGTAAAACTTGAGAATAGGGATAATGTGAGGAAGTTCATATTTTCTCTTCCCAGACAATAGACCCACTACTATGTGGCCATCAAAGAACTGAGAACCTCTCTACTCTTACTCTCATAGAGCTGTATGGTATTCTTAGTGGTTACCAGATGGATATGAACTTGCAAAATCCATCAAGCCGCTCTTCCAACAATCAGCAAAGTTTAGCCCTATATGTGATTGAAAGGGATAGCATAGAACCACAACATCATCTTATATGCTTCCTTGAAAACTCACAAAAGGGTCCTTTCATCACCTTTCCTGAGACACCAAGGGAGAGCCACATCCAAGTAAGCCCATTCCAAGAGACAAGCTCTGCTCAAGTCTTTGTGTCTGCCGATGAAAGTTGTGGCAACTTTCTTTTCACTCTTAAAGACTTGGACTGCATCCATCTAGATGATTTGGAGTACATGGAGATAGTTCAACAGATGACTCTTTTCACTCACAGAGCCAAGAAGTTCTACAAGAGGACAGAAAGAAAGTTTCCCAGTAATATGGCCAGTGGAAAGTTTGGTCTTAATAAAAGCAAGGTGAAGTGTTACAACTGTAACCAAATAGGACACTTTGTTAGAGAGTGCAAGGCACCAAGGACAAATGGTGGCCAAGCATAATCCAGACCAAACTACACTGATGCAGCTCCAAGAACTGAGAAGCCAAGCCAACCAAAACAACATGTGTTGTTGTTGTTGAAGAATAAGGATTTGACTGCAGCTTTCAGGTAGAAGATGCTTCTCCAAACCAAGCATTGATGGCTGATCATGAAGAAGCCAAGGTATTAGAACATCTTTGTACTCCTTAATGCATTGCTAAAGTTAACATGTACATGTCCTACAACTTAGAAGTGAGATCTGACCTAAAGTCCTTGAACATCTTAAAAGCTGATTTTAAAAGAGCTGAAAATGATTATAAACTTAAAATAGAAGATTTAGAGAAAACCATTTCAACTCTTAAGCATGAGCACATAAATTACAAGACTCAAATAAAGGATCTCATTACCAAGTTAACTGAATGCCAAGCTGAGCTTGTGATCAGCAAAGCTAAGGCAGAAAAAATGTTTTGAATAGGAAACCTTCAAGAACATAATATCTTCATCCATGCATGCAAAGATTTTTTATCAGAACAGGCAAGGATTGGATTCAAATGAGATAGCTCCTCCACACTTATTGTTATCTATAAGACCTCCAAGGTGTGAAACTTGTCAAGATGAGCTGCCCTCCATAGATCCCATTCAAGAAGAGGATGAAGATGAAGAGGAGATAGTGAATGATGAACCTGAGGTGAGTGATAAAGGTTATCCTAAGAAGGGACACTATTCTCCTGGAGAGAAGAAATAACCAAAGATGACAAAGTTTACAAGAAAGAACTTGATCAGGGCAGCCAAAAGAAAATCCAAGAAAGCCCAAGAGATCAAGGCCACCTTTAACTCCAAGCAAAAGCAAGTTTTCATTTCTGCTGGGTTAACGTTTTTTTGTTAGAAAAAGATGTCTATATCACCTAAATCTAATAGTTCAATTATGAGAATCAAAAATTTGTCTCAGATCACAACTACACTTTATATTCAGTACGTCAAATTTTTTAGGCTCTTCCGTATCTATATCACATTCTTTTAAGCAAAATTCAGTATGTATGAAACTATAAATCTTTTAAAAACGCAACCCGTTCTTAGCTCATATATATATATATTCTCAATCTTTAGAACTTAATCATTAGAAAAATAAATCTATTCAAATAAAAACCAAAGGTCATTCTTCTTTGATGAACTAAAATATCATTAATAGAAACAAAATTTTGTTTCTGTAAGTTGGAAGGCTAGTGGGTGAATAGAATTTAAAACAACTCTAACAAAGTAATATGTGTTACATCTATCTTTCACACTTACCTCATCTAATACATAAGTATGTTCAATGTTACTAGGGCTATTAAAAACCACAAATAGCATAGATATGTTAAAAAAAATATCTTAAGTGGCTGCAATTCTTTTGCCTTAATAGCAAACAATAGGTCAAACTCACAACCCTTATAAACAATTAAAATAGTTATAAAATAAGGCATACTCTCTGACTTAGAATTCAGGATAGTAATCTTTAAAGTCAAGTAATGTAATCATCTATTGTCTTCAAGTTGATTTATTACAATAAACACGCTAGTTATGATAAATTTACATTTGACTTCCTTAACAAGAAAGATATTTTTGCTCATTTCACTTTTATTCCTACTTGTGAGAGAAATCCAATGAAAATTAAATGTAATTATACGAGTGGGATGATTCAATGGCCATCAAAGTAAAGCTATGAACAATATAAATCAAAAGTCAAGATCACAATCTAGATACCAAATCTAAAAGAACTTATCTAGGAATCCACCTACCTCTCTTGGTAAAGGTGCTTGCACCAAAAAAGTAAAGTCCACCTACACAATTAAGAACAAAAGATAAACTTTTCAGGAATATGTCACACCCCCATTAAAATAAAAACACATGAATATAATAAAACTAGATATCAATGACAACATTGTTAAAAAAAAAACTAAAAGTTCACTTCAAATATAGGTTTCCAGAGTTTGATACAATATGATACATAAAGATGCCAAGTACTAATCACATTAATCTCTTTCAAATGTCTATTGGTCAAGTTATCCTTAGTTTTAATTTTTTTTAAAAGCATCCTTAAAATATCCACATAAGTTTGTTGAGTTTACAGATTTAATTATATTGAGAAAATATGTGAGAAATTCAGTCAACATTAAAGTTGATGATATCATAGATGTAAAAGTAATAGTAATTAATGTAATGACCATAAAATTTTTATAATTTGATTGTTGTACATAGTGTCAATATCATATAAGCACACTGAAACTAAAGCTGACTATAATAGTAATGAAATGCCCCTTCCTACGCCTATCACAAGCACAAGGGTGGTTAGACTAGTGATGCCCCCTAAGTTAGAGATTCATAATACCATACTTTGTTAGACTAGTGATGCCCCAAAGGGGCATTTCATTACTATTATAGTCACATGGTATAACAAAGCATGGTATTAACTATATACTAATCTCTAACTTAACCATGCAAAACTAAGTTAGAGATTAGTATATAGTTAATATTCATAAAATACTTATTGGGCCTTGTATGTTTGGTTAAGTTTTCAAATTTACCCTTTTTTAAATCTAGTTGTTTCCAATCCAAGACGTTCATGTGCTTTCCTTTGAGTGTATCCAATATTTCCATTATAATACTTAGACCTTTATAACAGATCGAAATTTAGGGTTATTTCAAAATAGAATGATAACTTATCAAGGGCAAACCCCTAGGTAGGAAACCCTTTTAATAAAATAGAATGCCCTAAGAAGCTCTGCTAACTAACTCAATATATCTCTCTCTCTCTTTATCTCACACACACACTCTAAAATCTCTTTTAAATAATCATTCATTTACTCTCATTCCATAGAGTGATCACATGTGACCCCCTTGTGATGAGGCTAATGATGTCGTGTTTCTTGATAGGTACTAAAAAAACTCAAAGTTGAGGAATGTCCATTCCCTACACCCAGACATTAGTATTGTTGTATCAACGTTTATAATTTAGTGAATCTTATTTTTAACTTTACTTTTATGATCAATTATAGGACACATGCATTATTATTTGACCTCACCTCTCAAAAAAAACAATTCATTTAACGACACTAGCTATAGCCAAGTGATACAACATGTCCATGATCTCCATAAATACAATGCATATTTGTTTCATAACACTCATTCAACTTTCGGCTAGAGTGAGAGAGAAGGAAGCTTCATCCGGTTTTAGTGAGAGAAACTGGAAGAGATCTTCAAAAGATACGATTTTAAGGTGTTTCTTCTCAGTTTCAGTCGGGTTCCAGCTTCTGGACTGAGTTCCTTGTGTTTAGTGCTTATTTTCGTGTGTTTTAGGTGCTAGATTTCCAAGTTGGCTCTCGGGTCTGAGGTGTTTTACTCAAAAGCTATTTAAGGTGAGTTCTAGATCCCCTCTTTTACTCGTTTTCTATTTGTTTAGGGCTGTTATACGTACTGAAAAGAAGGTTTCTAAACCAAACTGTGATTTTCCATGAAAAGTACGACTGTTTATGAAGATGTATGTTTTTAAAGGATTTCCATGTTGTTGTATGGTTGTTTGTGATGTTTTGAGTGTGAACTGGTAGATCCATGCTAAGTATATGTTTAGAAGTGATGTTTGGGACTAGAAACTGCATAAGTTGAATCAAAGGTGATGGACTTGGTGTCCGCTGTGGACATTAGTTGTCCGCTGTGGACACTTGAGCATGGATAAACTTTCTGCTGTGGACTTTGCATGTCCGCTGTGGACACTTAGAGATTATTATGTTGTCTGCTGTGGACATAAACTGTCCGCTATAGACTTTGCATGTCCGCTGTGGACACTTAGAGAATATATGTTGTCCGCTGTGGACTTGGCTGTCCGTGGTGGACTTTGCATGTCCGCTGTGGACACTTGGAGATTTTATGTTGCCCGCTGTGGACATAAACTGTCCGCTGTGGACCCTTTAGTACTTTAGACTGTCCGCTGTGGACACTTAGAATGTTTTAAGTCATCCGCTATGAACCTTAGTCATGCGCTATGGAGGCTTAGTCATGCACTATGGAGACTTAGTCATGCGCTGTGGGACTTAGTCATGCGCTGTGGGACTTAGTCATGCACTGTGGATCTTAGTCATGCGATGTGGATCTTGTTCATGCACTGTGGACTTTAGCTGTCCGCTGTGGGCCTTGGCTGTCCGCTGTGGACACTTAGAGTATTTGAGTCGTCCGCTGTATACTTGTTCATGTGCTGCGAACACTTAGGTTATTTCTGAAATTTTGGGAATAGAATTTAAGTTCTAAGTACCTATGTTTAATGGATGTTTATGCTCGTTGATGTTATATCCCTTTCTTATGGTTGCTGTTATGATATACTTCTTGTTATGTATTATGATATGACTTTACGTGGCGTGATATGTATATGTAAGTAAAGTATTATGTAATGAAAGTGAAAGATAACGTTAACGTGAAGTGGAATATAATGAATGAATGTAAAGTCTTGCAAGCAAAATGACGGAGGTTCACAACTCAACGAGGTAGTTGTTTGCTCAACTGTGTGCGGTTTAGCTAACCCTTGTTAATACGCACAGGGGTCTAATCCTTGTGGTTGACCAAAATGTGATGGGATCCTTGTCGCTCTACCCCGGTACTGTGTCAGCTTTGAGCATGACGTGGGGGTTTACTTGTAAGCCCCGGCACAGTACCAGCTTCGGCATGACGTGGGGGTATAGCATATGGCAGGATCCAGATAAAAGTGAAAGATGTTAATGAATGAAAGTACGAAAATGAACGATGAATGATGACAAATGATGATGAACGATGATGAAGATAATAATGATTATTATCCAGATGTACGTATGATGTGTGATCACGTACGAAAGTAAGGGAAATGTTTTGTCAAAAGTAAAGTATTTTATTATAAAACTAGAACTCACTCAGCGTCGCTGACTTTTGTATGCATAATAGTTGGCAGGTAATTGTTGATGCTGAGTAGATGCAGGCATGGATGCATAAGCTACTAGGGATGGTTCAAGTCTAGCATCCATATTTTGGAGAATGCTATTGTATTAATATATTTTTTAGATGTAAATGAAATGATATGATAATTTGACATGTTTTTAATTATTAATAAAAAGTTAAATTTCCGCTGCAAAATGATGAGTTTTATATGTTTTATGCGATGATTGACTAACTGTAAGCGTCCCGGAACGAGGCCTTACAGTTACCTTAAAACCCGTCATGTTCCCACTTCCCATTAGCGGTCTCCCCCTTTTAATGTCGCAAGTGCTACGAAGTTCAAATCGACACCAGCAACATCAACCCCCACCACCGCTGCTGTTACCACTAGTTCAAATACCATCATCACCGATTACCGCTTAAAGTCTCGAATATAAAATTTTCAAGGTAACGTATCAAGTCTCAAATTTTTATTACTCTAATTCCTGCTTTCAAATTCTCAAGGTAACGATTTGTTTATCCCAATCTTGAATGTTGATGAAGTTATTTATATTTTGTTGAATTTGAACTTACTTTTTTTGAATTATTTTTTATATTTTGTGAAACCTAATTTAAAAAAAGTTAGAGTTATGTAGTACACTGAATTTATTTTGCATTTTATTTCTTAACTATGAAATTAAAACAAGCCAAACGAGCCAACTTCGTTAAAAAGCAAGCCAAGCTTGAGCTTAAATTTCTAGCTCAATTTTAAATCTGAGCTTGGTTTAGAAAGAGCGAAGCTCGAGCTTGGCCTAGCTCGATTCAGTTCGGTTCAGCTCGTAAACAACCTTACATCCCCCTTTATAGGCAGAGTTTCCCACCCAGGGGTCTACCCTCGATAAGTTATCCTTCTATTCCTACAGGCAAGGCCAGCCCTTAAGGGGGGCAAAGACGGGCGACTGCCCAGATCCGATCGCTTGGAGGGGTGAGATTTAAAATATATATATTTTATATTATATTGTATTTTATATATATGCATTTATATGGCTCATTTTAGTTTGCAAAAGCCAAATTATATATTACATGATAGCTATTTAAAACGATGTATTGCTGAGCATGAATAATGAAAACGTGATTGGGATTTTTTATTCCAAAAACTTTAGGAGTGTCTCTCGATTTGCTTAAGTAAGTAAAATAAATCATTTTACCACAATACTTTTGTTTTGTTTATTGTTATAACAATATCGTCATATTATAAATTTTTATATACGATTATTCAGTTTAGACTTTTTTTATATCTCATATTAGGCTATTTTTTTGTTCTCGCTCCGGTCTCAAGGTCTCTAAAAAATTCTCTAGCCTGCCCTGCCTACAACTTATCTTTTTGGTCTTACTTGTATATGTGGACTTTACCTTTTTGGTGCAATCACCTTTGCCAAGAGAGGCAGGTGTAGTCTGAAGTAAGTTTAATTAGATTTGGTATCCATATTGTCATGTTGACTTTCTGACGTGTACTGTTCTTATTTATTGTAACGAAATGCTATGAAGCTGGTGTTTTCTAGCTTCTCGTTTCGTGGCTTGTATATCTTTAAAATTTAAGTAACCACATCATCAATAATATGAATTATTATTAGTAAATAGGCACTGATTTAAATTAGTTAAAACTTAATTTTTCCTTTTAACATGGTTGACTAGGCAATGGAAAATCAAATCCCCCCACTTGGCTGGTGTAGTGTGGATAAGTGAAGGAAGGTGGTTTGGTTCCCACTAATATTAATGGTCGAAAAGTAGTCTTTTGGATGCATCCGTAGTCACGGTATGATAAATTAATAGAAACTACATCTATGGTCCCTTTAGTTTATTAGACGTTACGAATATGCTTTCTACACTTTAATTTCTTAATTTTCAGTCCTACGTCTAGATTTTGGTTAAAGATTTAATATTTGGCATGATGTTACAGTTTGTTGCGCTCCATCTGTTTTAATTTTTTTTAACTAAATCCGTATTTAATATAAAATCAGAAGAAAAATATGATTTAATGTATAAAATATCATTAATATGTGTGTGTATGTGGGGTTATTGTAAAATTAATGGAGATGATTTATCAAAGACATAAGGTTATATCAAGTCACATGTATTAACTTCATTTTTAACTTTAACAAATAATAGTTCACACAATTTTTTGATATCAAACGTGTTTACTAGACTTTGATTCTTTTTAAGCTACACCATTACATTCAAACATTTATGCTTCATTAGGGTGATGTATTAAATTTTTGAGGTCTGATACTGTATTGTAACAAGTTATCATGCATTTATATGACGGTGCGTCCAACATTTAGGTTTGCTTCATTGTTGATAATGACTTATGGTTCACATGTATATAATGTTGTGTGTACCGTTTACAATGTCATGTTTAACTTTTCATATTTAATTTGTTATGAAAATGAGTTTTGATTCACGTGTGTACGATTGTGCATCTAACTTCATAAGTTTGACTAACTGTTGTATTGAATATCGATTCACATTAATATAACATTTGGATAGACTAGATAGTGTAATGTTCAACCTCACTTTTTTTTTCATATACACAACTTTATGATGATGGATCAAACCAATTGCAATACGTGTCATTGTCTTAAAAGCTAGAACACCAATTACTAATAAATCAAACATTTATAGCCACATGTCATGTTTCTATACTATCCACCTAAACTTTACCTAGGATTGGTACACGTGTCGCTACTATAATAAAAGTTAACAAGTTAATAATACATTAAATGCTAATGATTTTTACATACATTTCAAACTAGCTTTAGTAAACCCATGGATTACATGAGCTTAACAAATACAATAGTAAATTAAATAAATATAATTAATTATAAAATGATATAATAAGGCATGATATCATTGGAATTACGTATGAGTAATAACTATAACTAATAAAACAATAATATGAACTTTATAAAAAAATTTACGTTTTTTTCAAAGATAAATTAAATATTTTATTTCAAATAACGTTTTAATTAAGAAATTTTTATTTTTAAGAATGTCCTTACTATAACTCCCTATTAATTATTTTTGTTTTATAAAAAAATTATTTAGAAAAACCAGTTTTAAAATATTACGTAAAATGGTTTGATTTTTTTAAAAAAAATTCTTTTTATAAAAACTATTTCTATAACAATATATTAATAAAAGATCTATTTCTTAATTTATTAAAAAACTAATTATAATATAAAAATAAATGAATAATATTATTAGTAATTAATGTAGTTATTTAATAGAGAGAGAAGCGGGAAAAGATTTTTGATATATTAAAAATATGTTTCTTTATATTTAAAAAAACATAATTTTTTTAAAATCAAAGGTTATGAAATATGAAGTTTTATTAATACAAAGACTTTAAAAAAAAATGTTAAAAAAGTATTTTTAAAAAATAGGAGTATTAAAAAACATTTTTTAAAGTAACGTCATTTAAAGAGGAAAGTTTGAAAAATATTGCTATTATTTTATTACCTAAAGTAGTTAATTATAAGTAATTTTAATTATATTTTACCTCAAAAATTATTTTATAATTTCTAAATATTAATAAATCTGTTAATTTATTATTTTTATTCAACTCATGTGATACATTAGTTTTTATACTAATAAATAAATAAATATGAAAGTTACGAATAAACTTTTCTAAACTAATATATATTACCAGGTTCAACTCCTATGATTATGTAACTAAATGTTTAAATGTCATCCTAACGGGACATACTGATGGTAATAGTATATTCATCTCGCCTACTAGTGAGGTTTCAAATTTTTACAATGTACAGGTTTGATTGTGTTATGGGTAGTTTATATGACTAGGTTAAGTGCTGATAAAAAAATATAACTGGTAGCTATAAATAAATTTTCATAACATGTACCTGTTACTTTATATGTACTAGAATTATTCCACACATGCGTTGCGTGGGAAATTACCCCATAGATGCAAATGTCAAAACGCGAATATAAAAATATATTATGACGACTATCACTCCGACGTAAAATTTCAAGGCATTAGGAATGGAAGGCAAGTCTTTTGAAGCTTAAAGGCCAAGTCTTTTGAAGCTTGAAGACTGAACTCTTTCAAAAACAGAGAAGACATGTGTCTCTGACATACTTTAACAAAGCAGAAGACCTTTCAGCTGCCAGCTCTGAAGACTCATCAACTTATATAAGTTGTGATTATCTTTTACTTTTGTCAATTGTACAGTATGGTGTCTTTGTCTGTAACTTTCTATATTAGTACTTTTATCCTTATGGGAATACAATAGGATGTGAGCTATGGCATGTCATAGTTACATGTCAAAAGGCAATCAATTATGACTTTACATTGATCTTGTTATCTAGAATAGTGTCCAGCTGGCCTTCAAACTATGACCGGCTGTAGGATATAGTATAAAGTATCTTATTATATCAGTTTTAGGACTAAGCCTTGTATCATTTATAAAACACTTGAGAGCAATATACATCATCTTTGAAAATCAATCTTTGTGTTATTGAGTGTTCTTATTTTTTGTTCATTGTTTTTTTGTATGGTTTTCTATTTGATCTAGTAACTGTTTATCTCCAACTGTAAAACTGTTGTTGAACAACCATAACCGGTCCTGCATTATGGTTGTATTTATTGTTGTATTATATGCGTAAAAGGTTGTACATATCTTTTTTATTCTTTTAATTTTTTGTTTTAAACCCATTACTTTTGTATATTTTACAATCTAATCCTACAGTTTTTCACTTTCAAGTTAGTCCCTTAAACTTTTTATCTCTTACAAATTCTTCTTGCAGTTTAAATTTTGAGAGTTAACATGTCGTAACGTGCACGTGTGATTCAACGTTGTTGCAATATTTTTCGCGTTTAACATTCCTGTGACAACGTGAGGGTCCTAGATTGACTTAGTTATTATTTTTTAATGTTTAATGTTTCGCGTACGTTGTTTAATATTTTTACCTTTACTTTCCGTTTGGTTTTATTTTTTTGTTTTTAATTCTTTTTTAATACATTCTCTTTTCCGGTGTTAGTGGTCGCTGGCGGTGGTATGACATTAGTGATACTTGGTGACACCCCCTTGCCGTAACGCAGGGCGCTTAATACTAGTTTAACTAATTTTTAAATTTTTTCAATTTCTTTTTAACTTTTAATGTATATGTTTCATAAGACTTTGAGTACACCTTTGCTAGGTACTAATTTTTATCTACACTTCAAATAAATTTTATTTAAGCTGATTCAAGTTGAATATAATATATTTTACTTTTTAAATTCCTTATAATGCTCCTTAATGCTATTTTTTACAACGTACTTTTTTTGAATTTTTGATTTTTCATGACGACATTCTTATTTTATTTATGTTTTGGTATAAACTTTATTTAAAATTGATCCGTATATATTAAATTTTTACTTTTTAATTCTTTTCTTTGTTCGTTAATGTTTATTTTCACAATAACAAAATGTGTTCTTGAATCACAAATAATCATTTTGTAACATGTGTATATTTAATTTTTTAACTGAAAATTAGTCGTACGTGGTTCTATTCATCTGGTTCTTTTTTAAGTTACATAGAAAATTATAACATACTTGACTCATTAAGGCAAATATTTTTTTTAACAGTAATTTTTATTACCAAAAAAATATTCATTAAATTTGTAGACTGTAAGAGTTAAATTCATAACCATTTGGTTGTAACGATTTTCTTACTACCAACCTTAAGGACACATATATGTTAGAGTTAATTACATGAAAGGTCTATGTGGTTAGGTCTGTTTTCACTTTCTGTCCTCAGGTTTGAAAAACTACAAGGTCGGTCCAATGGTTTGTCAAAACGTAACACAAAAGGTCCCCGTCATGGATGGCCGTTATCTTTTTTCGTTAATTTTTCTAAAATGACCAAATTGACCTTGATTATTAAAATAGGTCAGTATAACGACCATCTCATCTTCAACCTCAATCTAACCACCACCACGCACCACACCACCGTCCATTGTGCACAACACCCACCACCATCAGTATACATCCACCTTCAAACCACCACCATTGGTCCATTTCCACAACCTCCCCAGCACCACCGTCCGCCGCCACCAAAACACACCGCCACTAATAAGTGGGTCATCCCACCATCTTCTTCATCTCTTCAACAGCAACTCCACCCCCATCTCAAGGCCACCAGCCCACCACCATATCAACAACCTTAGATCTAGCTCCGGCGAAACTAAGAAAAGCACCACCACCAATGTGGGAAGCTAATGGAGAGGGATATGACGACAACGTGTCTTGTTCACCGCGGTTGTCCGATGCCGCCGGCGGCACCTAAGATGGCGACCTTACGCTCCGACACATATTCCGATGAGTAGCTCTGCCGAGTGCGGCAGATATGTGAAGCGATGAACGGATCGATTTCAACATAGATGTTCTCATTGTTGTTCACTGTTTGCAGGTTTCTAGAGGGAGTGTGTGGGGGGGTTTAGATGGAGTATGTGAAGAAATAAGCACTAGTGTTGCTTTTTGAGCTTTTTATGAAGGAATAGTAGTTACGAAAATGATAATAGTGGGTTTAGAAGAAATCAATGGTGGTGGTTGTGGTGGGTTAGAAAAGAAAGATGGGGAAGAAGATGATGGGGTAATTTGGTCATTTTACATGCAATTAACGGAAAAGTTAACGGCTCATCCAAGTTGGGGACTAATTGTGTTACGTTTTGTCAAACCTGTGGACCGACCTTGTAGTTTTCAAACCTGAGATCAAAAGTAAAACAGACTTAACCACAGGGACCTTTTATGTAATTAACTCTATATGTTAAGAAACAGAATAATATAGCATTCGTTTTATTATTATGTTTTTAAGAATTATTTAAATATTAAAAGTTTTCTTCAACCCAGAAACGACAAGAAACAACTTTTTTCATACAACGAATCTAAATGGTGGGCCCTCATGCATTAGTGGCTTTTGCTTTCGTGGGCCCCGCACATTTTTTTTTCCCAACTACTCCATATGTAAGTTTTTTTCCGTTATAAAAAACAATAATGGAGTGAATGTGTATTTGAATTTGAATTACTTTCTTATTCTTCGGCTTCTAACGAATTCTCTATATAAAAACACGAATAGATGAACTGTCATACCAATTTTCAATATGCCATGGCAATAAAATCAACCTTTTTCACACCGCACTATTGTATTTAAGTGTTTTTTTTTAATCAAACTTTTGATAACGTATAACTTCATATATCTTATATCTATAAAGATGTTTACTTATACTACTTTTATAAGTGATTGAACAGATAACTTCATAGCTTTTCGCCACCATGGTAATTTTTAGAAAATCAATTTTCAAAACAGGTGTAACTCGCAAAATATTTACCAATTAAGTTTATTCTTTATTTAAAAAATAAAAAATGGGAATAAGACTCTGAATTGCGTGAAGGCTATTATCGACAAATCCTGTAATCATCTCCTTCAGTAAATCAAGACCGATCTCTATCATCGATTGAAGCCACCTGGACTCCACCAGAAGACTTATTGGTTCGAGTGCAACCTGTTCCAAAGATTTCAGTACTATCTCCGATCATTAGACTTATTGTTTGCTGTTTTTGAACAAGTTTCGAGTGAACTATAAATCACAAGTTTTTGAAGAGCCCTTACAATATTTTCACTTTTATATTTTCCCGTGCTAATCATTGTAAGGGTTCTGTCGTTAAATTGGAATAGAGAATTCAGTTGACCGTTTTCATAGGGTGTCATGTACTGTTTTATAGCTCCTAATATTTTTAGTTGTTTTTCAAATTATACATGTGTATGTAAATGTATATATTGAAAATTTAAAATATAAATATCATTTTGTGTATGAAGTGTACAAAATGAGATATGAAATTATCACCCAAAAATTCTTTGTGGGATTAACACATGGGTCATTAAATGACAGGGGAATTATCACGCATTTGTATGATTGTTCCACCTTCTTTGCGTGATACTTCCAATGTAATTTGATCACACATGTTTTACTGAATTACACAAAGGATATATTTTCTTGCGTGGTAATTTCACAACTCGCTTTGTACCATTTGTACGCAAATGATAAGTGTTTTCTATATTTTAAATAATGAATTGTATTGCATCCGATTAAGTACATACTTTAAGTTGTATTTAAAAAAATGCTAGGGTCGTTAAGGGTAATTAAAAAGATGGTCAACCAACACTTTAAGGTAATTATAGGTTAAGTAAAATGACATCATATCATTAGATAATGACTAGGCAGTTACAAGTTTAGAATATATATTAGAAAAAACTACATAAATGGTCCATGCGGTTTAGCTAGATTATGTTTGATCCCTAAACTTTAATTGCAAAAGTAGTCATGTTTGGTCCCTAAACATTAATTGCAACATTAGTCAAAACTTTTGTGTACTCATTACAAATTTAGTCACTGACATTAAATTCATTTAGTTTTCATGTAATTCATATAGGTTTGGACTAACTTATAAATTTTAATTTAGGGACCGTTCACTCAAAAGTTGTAATCAACTTTGCAATTTTTTAAAGTTTGGGAACTAAACGTGTAATCTAATTAAACCACATGGACCATTTATGCAATTTTCTCTATCTAGTCCCTTTCACCCGTAAGAGGAATGACATAATTTGTTACAAATTTCAAATAAAAAACTATTGTTAGTATTAGCTTAGTTACGTAAACGTAGAGCTATAGATATAAGAAGTAACTTACACCATAATGAAATTGTTTCACTTAAAAAAAAAAAAAAAACTATTCACTTCAACAGTCGTATCAACCTTTATTTTCTATATAAACCTAACCACACATCCATAAACACACATAAACACCCTACCCCCCCCCCCCCCCCCCCCCCCCCCCCCCTCTTTTTTTTTTCTCTCCTCACAAACCACAGTTAGAAGATCAACCATGGTGATCAAACTAGCAGACAACCCCTATCAACCACCATGAATGCAAGAATCATAGGTTCAGGGAAAGAAACCATGGTTCTAGCCCATGGCTTTGGGGGAGATCAATCTCTTTGGGAAAAGGTTCTCCCCGTGCTCACTCAAACCTATCAAGTTGTTGTTTTCGATTGGAGTTTCTCCGGAGCCATTAACCAACCAAACACCCTCTATGATCCTGCCAGATATAGTAGCTATGATGCTTTTTCCGATGACCTAACCGCCCTTCTCGAGGAGTTGAACTTGTGTTCAACGGTGTTCGTGGGCCACTCGATGTCCGGCATGATCGGATGCATTGCTTCCATCAAAAAGCCTCACTTGTTCAAAAAGCTTATTCTTATTGGATCATCTCCAAGGTATATCTATATAACAATATTATATCATGATATAATGATTATATGATCAAGTTTAAGGGGTATAGATTAGATACACAGTAAACTATAGTTTACAACAAGGTAAGTTGCAGTTTATCGGTTGAAACTGTAAATTTACAGTATGTCTAGGGTGTTAAATGTCTAATCCATGATGTATGAATCAAGAACACATAATTATATGCACCGACATATCCATGGTTTTCCTATTGATGTGACTCTATGAAGATGTTTAGTTAACCGCTATAACTAGACAGTAGAATATGTAAATAACACATGAAAAACGAGTGTTTTCCACTACATAATACATAATTAAATTTTTTCTTTGATTATAGGTTATTAAAATGGTTACAAATAAATTTTAAACCTTCACCGAAGAGGCTTAAAATTAAGAGTTTAGTTGTAGATCGTCTAAAACTGTTTTGATTTAAGCCACATCTCAGTAGATGTAAACTATGATTAACCTTCAATAATATTTGTTAATTTCTTTTTGTAACCGTTAAGATGAATAACATTTTTTTATTGTTAAATGTTATCTTGAAAAACAATTTTACCATATATTTTGTGCATGGAAAATTAAAAGTGTAAGTGTTCAAGTAACAATGTTAGAGAAGTAAAATCTAAACATATGTAGCTTTCTTTTCACTATTAAAAAGGGAAGTTTACGTACTCGGTACTCCTACCTATGTTTTACTCATATTTCCCCTATTGTGTGGGTGTATAAAAAGTCATATGTGAACGTATACAAGCTTTTATACGGGCGTATAGAAGCTGAAAACAACGCATACAGACGCACACAAGGCCTTGTACCTTATACTAATTGTTTTGAAACCATCACAAGTCAATGAAATCAACAGGGGTGTTTGTTAAGTATGAAGGGGGTAGATTTAGCCTATGCCAGTCAAAAAAAACATAAAAGGCTTGTATCTTAGGCCACACGGAGTGAAGGCTTGAAAAAGCCAGGGATTGCTCGGGGAAAATCAGGGCCGACCGGGAATACGGCGCCCCTGATGTCTTTCCTCTCTGACTCGATAAATATTCACTGGGATTTACCAAACCCACACCAAAAAAAAAAAATCCGAGCGTTGCACAATTAAATGGGAAAAAAAGGAAAAAACTAGTACGACACCATGTAAAACGGAAAAAACCAGGAAAGCTGAAGATAATGAGAAAACTGATGTTTCGCTGATATGTCAAATAAAAAAAATAAGAGCGGTTGTCAGTGACCTTAAGGTATTTGATGTATACATAGTGCTGGTTTTTTTAATGAGGTTAAGAATTCAAGATGTGAATTTAGAAGTAAGATTACGTGAATGTGTCTTTGTTAAATAAAATTAATACATATACAATCATTACAATATTATTTTTATGTGAATGTATGTTTGTTAAATAAAATTAATACATATACAATTATTACAATATTAAATGTGAAAAGTAAAAAGTGAAGAGGGTTAGATATAAAAGTGTCAAGTTGCATGCGTTAACATGTAGTACCTTGTGTATTGACTAGACCACATGGTTCCTTTCCAAAAAAGTTTAAAACAGGAGTAGAAAGAGACCAAACACCAAAAGTCCAAAAACATAAGTTGTGACTATTTGTTAAAAAAGAAAAATTGTGACCAAGTCAATTATTTTGTATTAACAAAAAGAAACTGTTGTTGAATATGTCAAAGACTGTCATATTCACAATTATTTTAATTTATCATTTCTTTATTATTTGTACTTATTATTTTTTCAATACACATGTATTTCTAAGATGTTTTAACTTAACTATATCTGGTGTTTACGAACTAATTGAATCGGTTTTAACTAAGCCGGGTGGTTGGATCAGACAAAACTTAACATTAAACTATCAAACCGGTTTTAACTAGCTCACTTATTAAAACTTGGGTTGATAGTCTATTGATAATAGTGAAAGACTTTTTAGAGAACACACATGTACATATCTCGTTAGGAGTAATTTGAGTGATGTTAAAGGGAAGAATTGTTGTTTAAAAAAAGCTAGCCGATTTATTATGGTTAAGATGATAGAATGGATTCCACCGGTCTATAAAAATACCTGCTATTCTATTCCTTAAGAAGGCGGCAAAATCACAATCGTTTTATATTACAAAACTTGTTCTTTAATGGAGCTATATCCCGATTGGTTATTTCACATATTTTTTTCATGGCATGAATGATGATTCTTCTTTATTTTTTAAGTTTAACTTATAATTTAATAAATGAAAATTAACGTTCGAGTCTAGGCAAACTTTGGTTAATTAATTTGCGATTATAGGTACCTAAATTCTGAATGCTATGAAGGAGGTTTTGATCTCAAGGACCTTGAACAACTATTCTCAAGCATAGAGTCAAACTACCACGAATGGGCATCATTCTTTCCTTCTATGGTAATAGACAAAAATGACTCGGAATCTATTAAAATATTTGAAGAAAGCTTGAAAAGAATGAAACCCGAGATTGGTCTTTCATTAGCTAAAACTGTATTCTTATCAGACAATCGTGACATCCTTGAAAATGTTGTGATTCCATGCACCATAGTGCAAACAACGAATGATTTGGTGATCCCATTCTCAGTTGTCGAGTATATGAAGAGAATGATCAAGGGAGAAGTTACCGTTGAGATGATTGATACCGTTGGACATTTCCCTCAACTCACATCTCCTCTTCAGTTTCTTGAAATCTTTGATCGTGCAATGAATTGAACACTTCCTTCTTACAATCTTTAATGGAGTGACGACAAGGGTTTATAGCGTTTTATTTTTTTTAGGGATATTTTTGTTTTTATTTACTTTTGGGCAGGTTTGCCTATTTCAAAATAGTATGCTATTTATGTGTGATGGTGGTTGATTTGTAGGAAATATCCCAAGATGTTGTTATGACCATGGTGTTGCTTGATTGCATTTGTTGACTTTTAGTGAATGTGGGCAACTTGTAAAATTTTATCATTATGTTGTTGTAGTGTTTGAATACAAATTGTTCTCTATCAAGTTTTGTCCTTAATTGACGGGCCAATATGGTTTCGATCTCTCAACCAATAAACGTTCTTGAAAGCATTAGTCATGCATCAATATTATAAGAGTCATGAGTCATGCATCCATGTGGACCATATCTTAGTTAAGTTAAACTGTCCCATTTATTTAAATAACGTTAATCGAGAGGTAATGCAACACTTATGAGTAATCCATCAGTGGGTTAAGCATCGTGTTAAATCTTGAAACGTATAAGTAACGATGGTACGCGCAAAAATTTAAATTACCATAATACTAAACACTGGGAAAAAAACCTCACATTGCGCCATGTGGTGCATCAAGCCAAATCTTTATACGTTATGGTTCTTTAAAAAAGTAACAAAAACATAAAAAATCTATCTTTATAGAAACTATTACGCTAACATTAGCAAATATGTAAGCCCGTGTTAATGATCTATACATTATGCTTTAATGCTTAGCTCTATGGGTGAAACACATACTACAACCCATGTGTTAAAATTTATAAGACTCGTATTTGATGATCTACACACTAGTATTCAGACTGTGAAAAACTTCATGTCGAAACGTTGATATAAATAAGCATATTACAACTGTAAATCTATAGTTTTATAAAACAATATACATGAAATGTTATAAAAGGAAAACGAAAAATATTATAAAAATGAAATCTTAAGCAACTTTGATAGCGGACATGAAATGGTCCATAGTTTCAAAGAAGAAATGACTTTGTGAGGTGGACAAGAGTCGACACTCGACACCAACCCAAGTGGTAACACATAACAAAAGGCTCATCTTGAATTGAACTCGATGAATCATGTTTTGTCTTTGAATATTATATGAAAAATTGCTAGAATTAAGATATTATTCAAAGAGAAAGATCTCAATATTTAAAGTTTGTCTTGGTATATTATATGGTTGATCTGATATTCAAGAATTATTTGCAGTTGAAAAGATGCCGAAAGAAGTTTGTACTCTCCTAACAAATCCTCCTACATCTTTATATAAACGCTAGTTTATGAAAAAGACTCTTTTATTACTTATTACTATCTCCAATATCAAAAGAAAAAATTAAAAAGAGATAGAATTTGCTAGTAAATAATAGAAAAAAGGGCTTTCTACACCATTAATCAAAGAATATGAACACAATACCAATGCAAATCCATGAAAACACCCCTTTATGAAAGAAAAAGACACCATTTAACTTTATTGTATTTAAAACTATGACTTGTTCCAATACTCTTGATACCAACATTCTTAAGGCCAAAGAGTCTTACGACACGAGCTAATGATAGCCACAGATCACTTGTTTTCGCGTTCTCGAAGGTACCCCTCTCTTTCAAGAGGATTCGCAACATGTGTGCCTGGTAAGGTTCTTGACTATGAGTATAGTCAGCGATTAGTTTAATACTTTTTTTTCTAGATCTTGATTCATGTAACAATTCTACAATTTTATTACTAGTTAACCTAACAAGACTTGAATACCTCCACTTCTAGATAGAGTGGTAACTTTAAGTTGTATGTTTATGCATTGATTACTTGTACATTATGATAAACTACTCTGTTTTAAACAATACTTACACCGATACATAGATAAATCTAAGTATGTTGCAACAATATATTTGAAATTTTATGAAACCTTATATGTGAAAGTTTATAGGAGAAATCAAAATGAGTTTAAAATTAATTATTATGTTGATGCAAGCATGTATTAAAGACTTTTACAATAGGTGCAAAATTTGTTTTACCGTATATATATGGTGAAAGTTGCATAAGTTTGTAAGAAAATAATGATCAAAAGTTTGAATAAGTTATTATTAAAACTAAAATAATCAAAGTCTTAGAAAGATATATTAAAAAGGTAAAATGAACACACAATTATTAATTTAATATATATAAATAATTAAATTTAATTTTACACAAATTGTTTTATATATTTATGATAAAATTACTATATTTAGAGTTTAATATTTCTATTTACTAAATCATTAAAAATTATGCTAATGTGAAAAAGGATCCGACTAATACCTTAACAAGTCGATCGTTACCACGGGCTTTGCTTCTTGAACCCCACGAGAGGTGTCATCCTAGACCCTCCTAACAAAGGTGTTGCCCCAGACCGCATGGTCTAGGGGATTGAAGTAGTATTTTATGACAAAAACTAAAATAGTTTTGATTGAGCATGCACTCAAGATCTCTAACATAGGTCATTGTGTATTCTAATTTTTGTATTAAGCAAATCTAATAATTTATTAAATGTTAACACATCGAGTGTAACACCCTAACTAGGTATTAGCTACCGTGCCATCTTTTTAAAATCAAATACAATAAATTTTTATTAGTTATTAAACCTCAAACTCTATTAAAATCACAAAATACATCTCATTCAGAGCTGCAATTAAACCTAACGTTCAAAGAACAGTTCGTAAATCATTCGACAGAAAATTCTTTTATGTTCGTTCGTTTAATAAATAAACGAACATGAACAAAAATTTCATTCATTTCATTAAACGAACAAACATGAATAGAGGTTACGTTCATTTACTCATGTTCGTGAACGTTTGATAATATGTTTATTTATGTTCATTCGTTTATTTTCATTTATATCCGTTTATAAAGATTATGTGATTTGGAATTTACTTTTAAACCTATTATTTCACACTAAAATGATCAATTTTATTATGAAGATTGTGTCATAGTTTTAAGTCATTTTGTAGGTGCGTGCAGTATGTTGTCTTGGATTTGTGTTGCTACAAATAGTAGAATAACCGCATAATAACAGAATAAGTTAATTTAGTGAGGTTGAAATTTCTTTAGTTCATGTCCTTGGTAATAAACTAATTAAAAATATACACAATGGTTTTAAATTAATTTGGTGAACTATTAACAAACACATACAATGATAGTTCATGTCCTGGCTCGTGAAAGTGGTTCGGTGAAGATAATATAATTTTATTTTTATGATACAAGACTATAGGAGAAACTGTATTTTCTGTATATATTAATTTCACCATCTACTTTTAGTCTTATTTCCATCTTTGAACTTTCTCTATAGGAGCGTGACAGTTACTGACGATTAATGCAAAGCTGATATTACATCAATGTAGTACTTATATTTGAGCAATTGAGTCCATGAGAATGCTACAAAAAATGGCAGAGGTTTATTTAACTTGACCAATGTCCTTGGATGTATATTATTTGATTGCTTATATTAACTATATATTAAAACAATATTATTTTTACATTTTGTAGTTGATGTACTGTTCCCTATCTTTTAGAGCTTGTAGGTGATGCATACAATTAGCACATACATGTTATCTTTCTATTATCTTTCACATGCCTATCGCTACTTATGTGTGGCATATATACTCGTAAAAACATGAAATATCTCAAGTTAATGATAGTTATTCTATTACAGCATCCTGGTTTATATCAATAGAATTTCTGCACAATGCACACTTTAGGTTTACAACTAGCAGTAGTGAAGTGATTAAATTTATGGATGTTATTATGATCTATAAATGATAAAAGTTAAGGCCTTTAATAAAGTTTGGGTATCTTGATATTCCAAAGAAAACACAAAATTGTTCAAAAACATGTCAAAAAAGGTCTTGGTAAAGATATAAAACAAATTGGGTTGCTAAAATACAACTACTTGTGGGTAGAGGTGGGCATAAAAACCGGGTTCGGACCCGACCCGGTGGACCCGACCCGGAACCGGGTACGGGTACGACCCGGTATATGTATACCCGGTTTGGACCCGAAAAAAACCCGTAGGGTTGGAACCGGGTATGATTTTCTAGAATTTCTTAGAACCCGACCAGAACCCGACCCGACCAGGAACCGGTTGAACCCGGGTTGGACCCGGTTTCGACCTTTTTTTTTTTTTTTAAAAAGTAGCCGTTTTTTAACGGCTATATAGCCGTTGGGATCGATTTTTGGCCTTTTTTTGTCACTTTTAGGCTTATAAGTTAAAATAAATAGGTGTAGGTTGATATGGTTTAGTACCCAAGTCTCAAACGCAAAAACATACACAAAAAACGCAAAAAATACTCTCGTTTACTCTCGTTTTACACGTTCACTCTCTCGTTTTACACTTTCACTCTCTTCAATCTTGATATGGCTCACTCACAATCTTCCGTTGGTCAAGGTTCGTCCAACGCTCCAACCGTCGTTCGTGTTCTTGCACACAATCGTAACATGGATGTTTGGTGCAATTGGGATATGGTTGAGTTGAGTGACGGGTCTGTAAAGGCTCGTTGCAAGTTTTGTGGAGCTTTGCTTGCTAAAGATTCTAACACGACTTTAAACAAACACATTAGCAAGAAGTTTTGTAAGTCGTTGAAAAGTAATCCGGATTCGTAACAAACACAATTGGGTGGAGACGGTGGAATCTTTAATTACGATGTTAATACGGTTCGAGATTGAATGGCGAAGTTCGTGATTCAAGAAGCTTTGCCTTTTAGTCACTTCGACAATCCTCGGTTGACCAACTTAATTCGAGAGCGCTTCAACCTCGTTACACTCACGTAAGTCGTACTACACTTAGACGTTATTGTTTAAAATTATGGAAACAAGCAAAAAATGATTTAATTGTATTATTTGAAAATTTAAATACCGGTGTAAACTTAACTAGTGACGTTTGGTCGGCTCCACACGGTTTACCCGAATCGTACCTTTGCGTCACCGCTCATTGGGTGGATCCCAATTCATGGCAATTGATGAAACGTACGATTGCATTTGATCTTTTTCCACATTCACACACCGGAGAATTTTTGTTTTACTTTTTAGATAATGTAATAAGTACTTTTAAATTACAAAATAAACTTTTTTCAATTGCATTTGATAACGCCTCTAACAACACAACCGCGGTTGAAAAATTAAAATTAAAATATCTTCCGATTGCAAACGGTGATTTTTTCCATACTCGTTGTGTTGCACATATTATTAATTTAGTAGTGCAAGACGGACTATCCGGGCAATATGTTAATAACTTTATTACATCTTTTCGATTTATGTTACATGACATTTTTAAAAAAAGTAGAAGAAGATATCAAGATTATAAACAACTTTGTAAGGATACGCACTCTAGATTTTTAGGTCCTAATTGGGATGTACCTACTCGGTGGAATTCGACTTGTCACATGTTTGAATGTGCTTTAAAACAAAAGGGCACTTTGAAAGGTTTTCATAATAGTCTTTCGGATAATGGTGAAGCCGACCCATTTCCGGATGCGGGTTGGGAGAATCTTCAACGTTTATCCGAGTTTCTTGAGGTTTTTAAAAACTCAACAACAAAATTATCGGGAGTTTATTATTCCACTAGTTATTCGGTGCTTCAAGAACTATATTTTATGTCTTTGAATTTTAAAATTTTCAAAAAAAATAATATGTTTAATCAAATGATAGAACCAATGAAAGAAAAGTTTAAAAATATTTTAAGGACTTACCACCCGTTTTTACGTGTGCCGCCGCTTTAAATCCGTTTCTAAATGTTGCGGGGGTTGAATGTTTGATAGATGAGATAAATGACAATTTGGATATGCATGACGAAAACCCTGATTTTTCAAACGAGGCAAATAAAAATTTTAATCATAGTTTGAAAACAATTTATAATTTTTATTTAAATAGATATGGGCCTAACGTAAACATAACCATGCCAAGCGGATCAACCTCAAGTGCTAGTACCTCGGTTAAAGACCCTGTTTTGACTATGTTGAATGTTGTTCGGGATGTAACGGCTAAACGTCAAAGGGGTAACACCCCAACAAGTGAGCTCGGTAGATATAGTGGAACGGATTTTATTTCCACTATGACTACCGAAGATTATCGTGCATTCGATATTTTGGCTTGGTGGAAAGGAAAAGAATCTCAATTTCCGATTCTTTCTGCTATGGCCCGTGATTTACTAAGCGTCCAAGCTTCTACGGTAGCTTCGGAATCTACTTTTTCTCTTAGTGGCAGGGTAATATCATTACGAAGAATAAGACTAACTCCGGAAGCAGTGGAGATGTGCATTTGTTTAAAGGATCACTTAGACGCAACGGATCGTATACAAGACCAAACAAGCCTCGAAGACAAGATTACACTCGAAGCTAAAGTACATGATGAAGAGGTAGAAGACGGAGTATCTTCTGGCATATCCGATGAAGAATTAGCATTTGATCAAACATCTCGTAGTAGATAAAATTAGACGATATTGTTATTTTTAAGTTGTTTTAATATTATATATCTTTCATGTTCTTTTTAAATTTCTTTGTCATTCAAATGTTTTATATAAAAGTATTTAATATTTGTATATTATAAGTGTAACCTTTTCTGCTCAAGATTTGTATATATTTATATATTAAGTTGTTTAAATTTTTGTCATTCAAGTGAACCCGTTAGGAAAAGAAAAATAAAAAGAAAAAAAAGAAAAGAAAATATAAGAAAAAAAAACATACGACCCGGTGTTCGACACACACACAAGAAAAGAAAAAAAAAAAAAAAAAAAGGGAAAAACCCGGTTGAACCCGGGTTTCATACCCGAACCGAACCCGACCCGACCCTACCCGGGTATACCGGGTAGGGTTTGTATCTAGCTGAACCCGACCCGGGTTCGTACCCGGGTTCACCAATACCCGGAACAAAAAACCCGGTTGGGCCCAAACCCGGTTTGTACCCGGGCCCGGGTACGGCCCAAACCCGGTTTGCCCATCTCTACTTGTGGGAGTCTTTTAAAAAATTGAACTCTTATGCTAGATTTTGATTAATCAAATAAAATTAATTTCATAACTTGGTATGTTAACCGTGAAAATAAGCTGATGGCTTGTTAGTGAAATTAAGGAAGTTTATCATGACAAAGAGATTAAAAATAATTTCTTATTGTTAGCAAAAATAGGGGTCGGGATAAGAGGTTGAATGCCCTTTAGTCTTTATGGCTCATATGGTCCTACTAATCGCTAAGATGAAAGGACTGTTAGTTTCATCATAGGAGGGAGCCTCCTGCGATCAGCCGCCAACATGATTATAAGTTAGTTGGTGATAATAGAGAGAAAGAGTCGAGAGTTTTAGTAGAATGGTTAGAATGGGTGACGTGTTACCTGACGTGCCTATTGCCTTAAGGCACCCTTATATAGTGGAGGGTTCCCACCAACACAAGCTTGGGCTTTCTGCTTCATGGCTGCTTTCGATTATTGAGTTCTTTTTTCTCAGGTGCAGGTCTGGCCCCTGTCTCTTTAGTGTAAATGACCAAAGTCTACTATTGGGACAAAGCTCATTTGTGTAGGTAATTCATTATCCAGTTTTAGGTGTTTTGACAAATATGTTGATCAGGTAAGATGCTCTGCAAGTCATTATCAGCAAATGCTCCTTAGCCACGTCACCCTTCAGTCTTTGGCGCTAGTTGCCCTCGTTTGCTTCGTGCACTGTTGGTTTTATAAATTTTACCAAGTCAGCACACCTACTCACATCACCAATACTAAAGATAAAAACTTGCTTAACTAAGAGTGATTACTGACAAAGTGAACATCTAAGTACCAAAATCTTAAACTACATAACATTATAACTTAAACAAACTTAGAACCATAAATATTAGAGTATCAGACATGCACATTTCACACGTGATCATGTATGATCACACACAACCATCCAACATATAACAAAAGCTTAAAATTGACCCCTTTAGAGTCTGTGAGGTGGTCTAGTGTTTTATAAAAGTGAGTTTAAATGCAAAGATTCAAGTAATATGACCAAATTCATACACGAAACATGTTAAAAACGACTTCATATTTTCATCTAACAACACCTCACCAAACTTCATAAACAACTACATAGCCACCTCGATCTTCTCCCTAAGATAAAAAAAAACAAGAAATTCAATGAAAAACCAGTTTTGTAACCAGAAAAAAACGTGAGCTTTGAACACGCGACTTTACTAGCAAGAGAGAATACAAGCCGAGGTTTCTTCCAAACCGAAACACTTCCAACAACAGTTGAAAACCAGCAATGTTTTCAAGGCGCTCCCACGTCACTCGTCGCCTCTCAGCCACTATGGTCGACTTTGACTTGTCCTCCACTGATTGCTCTTGGCATGAAAGTACCAACTCGTGATCTACGTCGTTCAACATTTTCATCATATTTTGTGCAAGGTTGAGTACGGTGCGGCTCCAATGACTTTGGAGTTCTGCTCTATAGACAAGTAGATGAGGGATAATCGCATGACGGTTACACATTATTAGATGGAGTATATGTTTGGTTGTTCCATAAGAAATGTGCTTGCTCAGCCACCTGCACATAGAGTCCAATATAAGTGTGCTATTTTTAGTCAGATATCTTAAACACCCTTCAATACCTACGCTACAAGAATCATCGTGTCATCACGTGAATCCAATATACATAACCAGATTCTTGTAATGATCATACACAAAAAGGTAGCATCTGTATTGCAAAATTTGATGAGAGCCGAGGAGGCACTCGTTTAACAGTAATAATCTAATGACATGAATCCTATCATCAAAAGCTTTTCATTTTGCTAAATTTGAAGAAGTCTTTGTATACAAACCTGTCTATGTGGAATGGGTCAACAAGTAAATAATAGCTTGAAAGGACCAGGTCAATGAATCGAAAGCCACCCAAAATATTTTTTACTACCAAATAAAAGTTCTAAATGTATCCAAAAAGACTAGATCATTACTTAAATACTATTAAACAAACAAAAACATAACTAATAAAATGTCACTCACAGCAAGTTATTGGTAGGGTCTGTCACAGCCACAAATGATAGAGAGACTGCTCCTACGAGGACCCCAACCCGAAAATCATTTTTTTTTTGGATAAAAGTATGAATTACAGATAACAGATTGCAAATACATATAGTATGGATAGAGCATAACGATACAAAAAACAAGGACTACTATGGTAATAGTAGACTACACAAGCACTTACCGCATTGAAAGCAACTAACACCTACACCACAGCAAATAGTAGAAAACAAACGAGTAGAAGAAAGTAAGACCATAAAAGACAAAAGCTAAGTTGAACCATTATAGTCCCCTAAAAATCCACATATTAATCCTACATCTCCAAGACGTTCTATCACCGATCATGCCCTCGGACAACAGGTATTTCGGGTCAACCCAACCGCCAGACCCGTGTCACCTGTACCAGAAAAGATTACCCGAAACCCAACCCGCCTGCCATCTCACTTTTCACATTAAAGGGGTGCTAATTGCGACTTTGTTGGAGGCTATAACAGCAAGTTAACTTCCAGTCAAATTTAAACTAGGTATACGAAGTCCCAAATGCTTCTAGAGATGCAATAATAAAACACTACAAAGAATGGAAGTTACCTGAAAATGGGTACTGCGAAGACAGCAATTTATACGCTGAAACAATGGAACCATAACTTTCTCAAACTCATCGGTTTGAATCTTTTCAAGCAAACTCTTCCAACTCACTTAAGAACATCAACTGCTTCTGGCTGCTTGTAATGGCCAAAATTTCAACAACCCCTTTATAAAGCACTCGACAGTTTTTGTTCTTTCTCTATGAACTGAACCACACAATAAGTTAGCTGTGATGATAAACCCCCACAGACTTCGGTTATGTAGAGGAACAAGAGCCCTAGTAAAAACATCTTGTGTTCATTCTTTAATGGCAATGCGAAGCCACTAATCACACTACCAAAAATCTCCAATAACTCTGCAATCCGTTGTGTTTTTCAGTTTCAAAAACAAACGGTATATAATGTTGCTCACCGCCATCCGAATAAAGGGTCTATGAACCATAAATTTCCCATAAACCCGATGTAAAATTGATTTTAAACAGTCTCTTTCTCTAGGATCTTCAGTGTCAAAAGATCAAGTAACCGTAATATGATGTGTGGTCAATATACTGTTTGGCGATTTTTGGGTCAAGAGAGGTTTGACTTAGAAATCGCAAGAGTATTTCATATACAAGTTGTAGATGTGACCATGCTGGATCAAACGACGGTTCCTCGTCTTCTTTTTCACCACGAGGAGAGTAAAAAACTCGTTTTGGAGGAAAATCTCTAAAAAGATTGTTCCCACACATTTTACAAATTGCAAACATCACAGGTTCACTAACTTTTGGAGATTCAGATGACAAAAAATCAATAATTTTCTAATAAAGTTTTGCGCTTTGTGTCTATCTCAGTTGAATCTTGATCTTGATTACGAAAATCATATAACTTAGAGCAAAGATTTAGTTTACTAATCAGAAGTCTTAGCTTGTCTGAACTCTGGACATCTTTAAAAGGAACATGTGGATCAATCATTTCACCCCCTGACATTATGCTTGCTGGGAAAATTGAGGAAGACATTTGTCTAACCGAGTTTAATCGACTTGAAATGGCATTATAGTGTTGATGAAGCCATTATTTTCCCACATCACTTGTAATGCCTTGAAGAACTATCTCCATCAGCATCTGGTGTATTGGATTTCAACGATCTACGAGGAATTTTTGCAAGAAATTGCTTGATCATAGTGGACACAGTTGAATTTTAAGCCAGTAGTGAACCTAAACAAGCCCAAAATATGATTGTGACTGCAAAAAAAATCAACTCATATATCTTACTACTAGTAAGAGGCAGAATTCAGTTTTAAGGGTGAAAAAAACCTAAGCATTAGTTTAGAGAAACATTTTGGACAAATTTAATATCCTTTTACGTGATGTGTTTTCAATACAAAACCAATTTTAAGCAAACCATGAGAAACACATAAGCACTTGTATCTAGTGCATAGTGAGGGAGAAAGTGGGATTTTGGGCGGGTATACAGTTAAACAATTGCCTTATGTATCACTAATTCACAAGTAAAGCACTCTTTACAGGTGTTTATTCGTTTATCACGGTTCTCTATTTAAAATTGGTTGTATTGGTTTTGTATTGAATGATCCTTCCTTTTATTAAATCACCAAGACATTTTTCATACCAACATATTGTTTTTTTCTGCACATACATTTCAGATATTGTCCAAAATGGAAAAGGATCATAAAACTTTATATGATTTAAGTTATTTTGGACAAAAGTTATCCGCAAGATAAGTTTGTCCTGCATATACATTTCAGCATATTGTCCAAAATAACTTACTTTCAATTTAGTAATACATTGTATTTTGCCATTTTGCAACAACCATGTTGATTGTGGCAGAAAACACATTCAGTAAATCACTTAACACAACAAAA
>JACCIY010001220.1:0-65063 GCA_025506505.1 Flaveria sonorensis | reverse complement strand
TCACGAGTGTGTTCAGAAGGCTTGTGAATCAAAACTTACTAGCATTGGAGGTTGTTACGAAAAGCAAAAACACTATCCATGATAGAACTATTGTTGTTAACGTTTTTGTATGACTAGTTCCTTTCGATTTAGTTATTTAAGCTTTCGTGAATACTTTGATACACCAATCTCTAGTCGTACAATTTGATAAAAATACAATTAAATATATTAACTTGATCATGCTACCTTGATTGACTTCTTTTCATCGATCATGCATTGCTTTTCTTGTTTGACGTCTGATTACTTTCATTCAGCCAGTTTAATTTGATTCTCCTTCTTTTTGAGTGAATACGAGTAGTTTCTTGTTTCTTTACACCCGGTTCCTTGCCTAGATGGTAATAAAGTATTCTATGAATCCACAGTTGTCATTTTGATTGATTCAAAGGATTTTTGAGGTAATAGTACTCGAAGTTGGTTGGTGAATGTTCTCGATGAGTTTGAGCACAAGTGTATTGAATTCAAGGCTCATTCGTGTGGCTTCGTGTTTGATTTTAGTTTCGATTTATACAATAGATACTATGTTGCATTTACGATTAATTAGTGTAATTCCATGATGATTGTAATCACATATGATTAGATTGGTTCACGAGTGTGTTCAGAAGGCTTGATATCAAAACTTCATAGCATTGAAGGTTGTTACGAAAAGCCAAAAAACTATCCATGATAGAACTATTGTTGTTTAATGTTTTTGTATGACTAGTTCCTTCCGATTTAGTTATTTAAACTTTGTGAATACTTTGATACACCAATCTCTAGTTGTACAAATTGATTAAAATACAATAATATTATTAACTTGATCGTGTTACGTTGTTTGATCTTTTCATCGATCGGGCAATGTGTTTCTTGTTTGATGTTTGATTACTTTCATTCCGCAGTTTAATTGATTCTTGATTCTTTTAGTGAATACGAGTATTCTTTGTTTCTTTACACCTGTTCCTTGTCTAGATGGTAAATGTATTCTATGAATCGACAGTTGTCATTTTGATTGATTCAAATGATTTTTGAGGTAATAGTGCTCGAAATTGGTTGTTGAATGTTCTCAATGAGTTTCGGGCACGATGTGGTGTATTGAACAGGTCATTGTGTGGCTTCCTGTTTGGTTTTAGTTTCGATTTATACAAAAGATACTATGCCCATTTATGATTAATTAGTGTGATTCCAATCATGATTGTAATCACATATGGTTTGATTGGTTCACGAGTATGTTCAGAAGGCTTGAGAATCAAAACTTCATAGCATTGGAGGTTGTTACGAAAAGCAAAAAAACTATCCATGATAGAACTATTGTTGTTTAACGTTTTTGTATGACTAGTTCCTTCCGATTTAGTTATTTAAGCTTTCGTGAATACTTTGATACACCAATCTCTAGTTGTACAATTTGATTAAAATACAATTAAATATTATTAACTTGATCGTGTTACCTTGATTTGACTTCTTTTTCATCGATCATGCATTGCGTATCTTGTTTGACATCTATTACTTTAATTCCGCCAGTTTAATTTGATTTTTGATTCTTTTGAGTAAATACGAGTAGTTTCTTGTTTCTTTACACCGGTTTTCCTGCCTAGATGGTAATAAAGTATTCTATGAATCCACAGTTGTCATTTTGATTGATTCAAAGGATTTTTAGGTAATAGTGCTCGACGTTGGTTGTTGAATGTTCTCGACGAGTTTTGGTACCAGTGTATTGAATTTAGGGCTCATTCGTGGGGCTTCGTGTTCGGTTTAGTTTCGATTTATACAATAGATACTATGTTGCATTTATGATTAATAGTGTGATTCCAATGATGATTGTAATCACATATGAGTATATGGTTCACGAGTTGTTCAGGAGGCTTGTGAATCAAAAACTTCTAGCATTGGAGGTTGTTACGAAAAGCAAAAAACCTATCCATGATAGAACTATTGTTGTTTAACGTGTTGTATGACTAGTTCCTTTCCGATTTAGTTATTTAAGCTTTCGTGAATACTTTGATACACCAATCTCTAGTTGTACAAATTTGATTAAAATACAATTAATATTATTAACTTGATCGTGTTACCTTGATTTGACTTCTTTTCATCGAATGCATTGCTTTTCTTGTTTGACGTCTGATTACTTTCATTCAGCCAGTTTAATTGATTCTCCATTCTTTTTGAGTGAATACGAGTAGTTTCTTGTTTCTTTACACCGGTTTCCTTGCCTAGATGGTAATAAAGTATTCTATGAATCCACACTTGTCATTTTGATTGATTAAGGATTTTTGAGGTAATAGTACTTGAAGTTGGTTGGTGAATGTTCTCGATGAGTTTGGAGCACAAGTGTATTGAATTCAGGCTCATTCGTGTGGCTTCGTGTTTGATTTAGTTTCGATTTATACAATAGATACTATGTTGCATTTATGATTAATTATTGTGATTCCAATGATGATTGTAATCACATATGAGTATATTGGTTCACGAGTGTATTCAGAAGGCTTGTGAATCAAAACTACTAGCATTGGAGGTGTTACGAAAAGCAAAACACTATCCATGATAGACTATTGTTGTTTAACGTTTTTGTATGACTAGTTCCTTTCCGATTTATTATTTAAGCTTTCGTGAATACTTTGATACACCAATCTCTAGTCGTACAAATTTGATTAAAATACAATTAAATATTATTAACTTGATCATGCTACCTTGATTTGACTTCTTTTCATCGATCATGCATTGCTTTTCTTGTTTGACGTCTGATTACTTTCATTCAGCCAGTTTATTTGATTCTCCATTCTTTTTGAGTGAATACGAGTAGTTTCTTGTTTCTTTACACCCGGTTTCCTTGCCTAGATGATAATAAAGTATTCTATGAATCCACAGTTGTCATTTTGATTGATTCAAAGGATTTTTGAGGTAATAGTACTCGAAGTTGGTTGGTGAATGTTCTCGATGAGTTTGAGCACAGTGTATTGAATTCAAGGCTCATTCGTGTGGCTTCGTGTTGATTTAGTTTCGATTTATACAATAGATACTATGTTGCATTTATGATTAATTAGTGTAATTCCAATGATGATTGTAATCACATATGATTAGATTGGTTCACGAGTGTGTTCAGAAGGCTTGAGTATCAAAACTTCATAGCATTGAGGTTGTTACGAAAAGCCAAAAAACTATCCATGATAGAACTATTGTTGTTTAAGTTTTGTATGACTAGTTCCTTCCGATTTAGTTATTTAAACTTTTGTGAATACTTTGATACACCAATCTCTAGTTGTACAATTGATTAAAATACAATTAATATTATTAACTTGATCGTGTTACGTTGTTTGACTTCTTTTTCATCGATCGGGCAATGTGTTCTTGTTTGATGTTTGATTACTTTCATTCCGCAGTTTAATTTGATTCTTGATTCTTTTTTAGTGAATACGAGTATTTCTTGTTTCTTTACACTTTCCTTGTCTAGATGGTAATATAGTATTCTATGAATCGACAGTTGTCATTTTGATTGATTCAAATGATTTTTGAGGTAATAGAGCTCGAAATTGGTTGGAATGTTCTCAATGAGTTTCGGGCACGAGTGTATTGAATTCAGGACTCATTCGTGTGGCTTCCTGTTTGGTTTAGTTTCGATTTATACAAAAGATACTATGCTCCATTTATGATTAATTAGTGTGATTCCAATCATGATTGTAATCACATATGTTTTGATTGGTTCACGAGTATGTTCAGAAGGCTTGAGAATCAAAACTTCATAGCATTGGAGGTTGTTACGAAAAGCAAAAAAATATCCATGATAGAACTATTGTTGTTTAACGTTTTTGTATGACTAGTTCCTTTCGATTTAGTTTTAAGCTTTCGTGAATACTTTGATACACCAATCTCTAGTTGTACAATTTTGATTAAAATACAATTAAATATTATTAACTTGATCGTGTTACCTTGATTTGACTTCTTTTTCATCGATCATGCATTGCGTATCTTGTTTGACATCTAAACTTTAATTTGCCAGTTTATTTGATTTTTGATTCTTTTTGAGTAAATACGAGTAGTTTCTTGTTTCTTTACACCGGGTTTCGTGCCTAGATGGTAATAAAGTATTCTATGAATCCACAGTTGTCATTTTGATTGATTCAAAGGATTTTTAAGGTAATAGTGCTCGACGTTGGTTGTTGAATGTTCTCGACGAGTTTCGGGTACCAGTGTATTGAATTTAGGGCTCATTCGTGTGGCTTCGTGTTCGGTTTTAGTTTCGATTTATACAATAGATACTGTTGCATTTATGATTAATTAGTGTGATTCCAATGATGATTGTAATCACATATGAGTATATTGGTTCACGAGTTTGTTCAGAGGCTTGTGAATCAAAACTTCCTAGCATTGGAGGTTGTTACGAAAAGCAAAAAAACTATCCATGATAGAACTATTGTTGTTTAACGTTTTTGTATGACTAGTTCCTTTCCGATTTAGTTATTTAAGCTTTCGTGAATACTTTGATACACCAATCTCTAGTTGTACAAATTTGATTAAAATACAATTAAATATTATAACTTGATCGTGCTACCTTGATTTGACTTCTTTTTCATCGATCATGCATTGCTTTCTTGTTTGACGTCTGATTACTTTCATTCAGCCAGTTTAATTTGATTCTCCATTCTTTTGAGTGAATACGAGTAGTTTCTTGTTTCTTACACCCGGTTCCTTGCCTAGATGGTAATAAAGTATTTATGAATCCACACTTGTCATTTTGATTGATTCAAAGGTTTTGAGGTAATAGTACTTGAAGTTGGTTGGTGAATGTTCTCGATGAGTTTGGAGCACAAGTGTATTGAATTCAAGGCTCATTCGTGTGGCTTCGTGTTGATTTTAGTTTCGATTTATACAATAGATACTATGTTGCATTTATGATTAATTATTTTGATTCCAATGATGATTGTAATCACATATGAGTATATTGGTTCACGAGTGTATTCAGAAGGCTTGTGAATCAAAACTACTAGCATTGGAGGTTGTTACGAAAAGCAAAAACACTATCCATGATAGAACTATTGTTGTTTAACGTTTTGTATGACTAGTTCCTTTCGATTTATTTATTTAAGCTTTCGTGAATACTTTGATACACCAATCTCTAGTTGTACAAATTTGATTAAAATACAATTAAATATTATTAACTTGATCATGCTACCTTGATTTGACTTCTTTTTCATCGATCATGCATTGCTTTTCTTGTTGACGTCTGATTACTTTCATTCAGCCAGTTAATTTGATTCTCCATTCTTTTTGAGTGAATACGAGTAGTTTCTTGTTTCTTTACACCGGTTTCCTTGCCTAGATGATAATAAGTATTCTATGAATCCATAGTTGTCATTTTGATTGATTCAAAGGATTTTTGAGGTAATAGTACTCGAAGTTGGTTGGTGAATGTTCTCGATGAGTTTTGAGCACAAGTGTATTGAATTCAGGCTCATTCGTGTGGCTTCGTGTTGATTTTAGTTTCGATTTATACAATAGATACTATGTTGCATTTACGATTAATTAGTGTGATCCAATGATGATTGTAATCACATATGATTAGATTGGTTCACGAGTGTGTTCAGAAGGCTTGAGTATCAAAACTTCATAGCATTGAAGGTTGTTACGAAAAGCAAAAAAACTATCCATGATAGAACTATTGTTGTTTAATGTTTTGTATGACTAGTTCCTTTCCGATTTAGTTATTTAAACTTTGTGAATACTTTGATACCAATCTCTAGTGTACAAATTTGATTAAATACAATTAAATATTAACTTGATCGTGTTACCTTGTTTGACTTCTTTTTCATCGATCCATGCAATGGTTTCTTGTTTGATGTTGATTACTTTCTCCGCAGTTTAATTTGATTCTTGATTCTTTTTAGTGAATACGAGTATTTCTTGTTTCTTTACACCTGGTTCCTTGTCTAGATGGTAATATAGTATTCTATGAATCGACAGTTGTCATTTTGATTGATTCAAATGATTTTTGAGGTAATAGAGCTCGAAATTGGTTGTTGAATGTTCTCAATGAGTTTCGGGCACGAGTGTATTGAATTCAGGACTCATTCGTGTGGCTTCTGTTTGGTTTTAGTTTCGATTTATACAAAGATACTATGCTCCATTTATGATTAATTAGTGTGATTCCAATCATGATTGTAATCACATATGTTTAGATTGGTTCACGAGTATGTTCAGAAGGCTTGAGAATCAAAACTTCATAGCATTGGAGGTTGTTACGAAAAGCAAAAAAACTATCCATGATAGAACTATTGTTGTTTAACGTTTTGTATGACTAGTTCCTTTCCGATTTAGTTATTTAAGCTTTCGTGAATACTTTGATACACCAATCTCTAGTTGTACAATTTTGATTAAAATACAATTAAATATTATTAACTTGATCGTGTTACCTTGATTTGACTTCTTTTTCATCGATCATGCATTGCGTTTCTTGTTTGACATCTAATACTTTAATCCGCCAGTTTAATTTGATTTTGATTCTTTTGAGTGAATACGAGTAGTTCTTGTTTCTTTACACCGGTTTTCTTGCCTAGATGGTAATAAAGTATTCTATGAATCCACAGTTGTCATTTGATTGATTCAAAGGATTTTTAAGGTAATAGTGCTCGACGTTGGTTGTTGAATGTTCTCGACGAGTTTCGGGCACCAGTGTATTGAATTAGGGCTCATTCGTGTGGCTTCGTGTTCGGTTTTAGTTTCGATTTATACAATAGATACTATGTTGCATTTATGATTAATTAGTGTGATTCCAATGATGATTGTAATCACATATGAGTATATTGGTTCACGAGTGTGTTCAGAAGGCTTGTGAATCAAAACTTCCTAGCATTGGAGGTTGTTACGAAAAGCAAAAACACTATCCATGATAGAACTATTGTTGTTTAACGTTGTTGTATGACTAGTTCCTTTCCGATTTAGTTATTTAAGCTTTCGTGAATACTTTGATACACCAATCTCTAGTTGTACAAATTTGATTAAAATACAATTAAATATTATTAACTTGATCGTGTACCTTGATTTGACTTCTTTTTCATCGATCATGCATTGCTTTTCTTGTTTGACGTCTGATACTTTCATTCAGCCAGTTTAATTTGATTCTCGATTCTTTTGAGTGAATACGAGTAGTTTCTTGTTTCTTTACACCGGTTTCCTTGCCTAGATGGTAAAAAGTATTCTATGAATCCACAGTTGTCATTTTGATTGATTCAAAGGATTTTTGAGGTAATAGTACTCGAAGTTGGTTGGTGAATGTTCTCGATGAGTTTGAGCACAAGTGTATTGAATTCAAGGCTCATTCGTGTGGCTTCGTGTTTGATTTAGTTTCGATTTATACAATAGATACTATGTTGCATTTATGATTAATTAGTGTATTCCAATGATGATTGTAATCACATATGATTAGATTGGTTCACGAGTGTGTTCAGAAGGCTTGAGTATCAAAACTTCATAGCATTGAAGGTTGTTACGAAAAGCCAAAAAAACTATCCATGATAGAACTATTGTTGTTTAATGTTTTTGTATGACTTTCTTTCCGATTTAGTTATTTAAACTTTGTGAATACTTTGATACACCAATCTCTAGTTGTACAAATTTGATTAAAATACAATTAATATTATTAACTTGATCGTGTTACTTGTTTGATCTTTTTCATCGATCATGCATGTGTTTCTTGTTTGATGTTGATTACTTTCATTCTGCAGTTTAATTTGATTCTTGATTCTTTTTAGTGAATACGAGTATTCTGTTTCTTTACACCGGTTTCCTTGCCTAGATGGTAATATAGTATTCTATGAATCCACAGTTGTCATTTTGATTGATTCAAATGATTTTTGAGGTAATAGAGCTCGAAATTGGTTGTTGAATGTTCTCAATGAGTTTCGGGCACGAGTGTATTGAATTCAGGACTCATTCGTGTGGCTTCCTGTTTGGTTTAGTTTCGATTTATACAAAGATACTATGCTCCATTTATGATTAATTAGTGTGATTCCAATCATGATTGTAATCACATATGTTTGATTGGTTCACGAGTATGTTCAGAAGGCTTGAGAATCAAAACTCATAGCATTGGAGGGTTACGAAAAGCAAAAAAAACTACATGATAGAAACTATTGTTGTTTAACGTTTTTGTATGACTAGTTCCTTTCCGATTTAGTTATTTAAGCTTTCGTGAATACTTGATACACCAATCTCTAGTTGTACAATTTTGATTAAAATACAATTAATATTATTAACTTGATCGTGTTACCTTGATTTGACTTCTTTTCATCGATCATGCATTGCGTATCTTGTTTGACATCTAATACTTTAATTCCGCCAGTTTAATTTGATTTCGATTCTTTTGAGTAATACGAGTAGTTTCTTGTTTCTTTACACCCGGTTTCGTGCCTAGATGGTAATAAAGTATTCTATGAATCCACAGTTGTCATTTGATTGATTCAAAGGATTTTTAGGTAATAGTGCTCCGTTGGTTGTTGAATGTTCTCGATGAGTTCGGGCACAGTGTATTGAATTCAGGGCTCATTCGTGTGGCTTCGTGTTTGGTTTTAGTTTCGATTTATACAATAGATACTATGTTGCATTTATGATTAATTAGTGTGATTCAATGATGATTGTAATCACATATGATTATATTGGTTCACGAGTGTGTTCAGAAGGCTTGTGAATCAAAACTTCATAGCATTGGAGGTTGTTACGAAAAGCAAAAAACTATCATGATAGAACTATTGTTGTTTAACGTTTTTCTATGACTAGTTCCTTTCCGATTTAGTTATTTAAGCTTTCGTGAATACTTTGATACCCCAAACTCTAGTTGTACATTTTTGATTAAATTCAATTAAATATTATTAACTTGATCGTGTTTCCTTGATTTGACCTCTTTTTCATCGATCATGCATTGCGTTTCTTGTTTGACGTCTGATTACTTTCATTCCGCCAGTTTAATTTGATACTCGATTCTTTTTGAGTGATTACGAGTACTTTCTTGTTTTCTTTTCAACCGGTTTCCTTGCCTAGATGGTAATAAAGTATTCTATGAATCCACAGTTGTCATTTTGATTGATTCAAAGGATTATTAAGGTAATAGTACTCGAAGTTGGTTGTTGAATGTTCTCGATGAGTTTCGGGCACAAGTGTATTGAATTCAGGGCTCATTCGTGTGGCTTCGTGTTAGGTTTTAGTTTCGATTCATACAATAGATACTAAGTTGCATTTATGATTAATTAGTGTGATTCCAATGATGATGTAATCACATATGATTAGATTGGTTCACGAGTGTGTTCAGAAGGCTTGTAATCAAAACTTCATAGCATTGGAGGTTGTTACGAAAAGCCAAAAAACTATCCATGATAGAACTATTGTTGTTTAACGTTTTGTATGACTAGTTCCTTTCCGATTTAGTTATTTAACTTTGTGAATACTTTGATACACCAATCTCTAGTTGTACAATTTGATTAAAATACAATTAATATTATTAACTTGATCGTGTTACCTTGTTTGACTTCTTTTTCATCGATCATGCATTGCGTTTCTTGTTTGACGTTTGATTACTTTCATTCCGTAGTTTAATTTGATTCTTGATTATTTTGAGTGAATACGAGTAGTCTTGTTTCTTTACACCCGGTTTCCTTGCCTAGATGGTAATAAAGTATTCTATGAATCCACAGTTGTCATTTTGATTGATTCAAAGGATTTTGAGGTAATAGTGCTCGAAATTGGTTGTTGAATGTTCTCGATGAGTTTCGGGCACGAGTGTATTGAATTCAGGGCTCATTCGTGTGGCTTCGTGTTCGGTTTTAGTTTCGATTTATACAATAGATACTATGTTCCATTTATGATTAATTAGTGTGATTCCAATGATGATTGTAATCACATATGTTAGATTGGTTCACGAGTGTGTTCAGAAGGCTTGAGAATCAAAACTTCATAGCATTGGAGGTTGTTACGAAAAGCAAAAAAACTATCCATGATAGAACTATTGTTGTTTAACGTTTTGTATGACTAGTTCCTTCCGATTTAGTTATTTAAGCTTTCGTGAATACTTTGATACACCAATCTCTAGTTGTACAATTTTGAATTAAAATACAATTAAATTATTAACTTGATCGTGTTACCTTGATTTGACTTCTTTTTCATCGATCATGCATTGCGTTTCTTGTTTGACATCTAATTACTTTCATTCCGCCAGTTTAATTTGATTTTCGATTCTTTTGAGTGAATACGAGTAGTTTCTTGTTTCTTTACACCCGGTTTCCTTGCTAGATGGTAATAAAGTATTCTATGAATCCACAGTTGTCATTTTGATTGATTCAAAGGATTTTTGAGGTAATAGTCTCGAAGTTGGTTGTGAATGTTCTCGATGAGTTTCGGGCACAAGTGTATTGAATTCAGGGCTCATTCGTGTGGCTTCGTGTTCGGTTTTAGTTTCGATATACAATAGATACTATGTTGCATTTATGATTAATTAGTGTGATTCCATGATGATTGTAATCACATATGATTACATGGTTCACGAGTGTGTTCAGAAGGCTTGTGAATCAAAACTTCATAGCATTGGAGGTTGTTACGAAAAGCAAAAAACAATCCATGATAGAACTATTGTTGTTTAACGTTTTGTATGACTAGTTCCTTTCCGATTTAGTTATTTAAGCTTTCGTGAATACTTTGATACACCAATCTCTAGTTGTACAAATTTGATTAAAATACAATTAAATATTATTAACTTGATCGTGTTACCTTGATTTGACTTCTTTTTCATCGATCATGCATTGCGTATCTTGTTTGACATCTAATTACTTTCATTCCGCCAGTTTAATTTGATTTTCGATTCTTTTTGAGTGAATACGAGTAGTTTCTTGTTTCTTTACACCGGTTTCCTTGCCTAGATGGTAATAAAGTATTCTATGAATCCACAGTTGTCATTTTGATTGATTCAAAGGATTTTTGAGGTAATAGTGCTCGAAGTTGGTTGGTGAATGTTCTCGATGAGTTCTGGGCACAAGTGTATTGAATTCAAGGGCTCATTCGTGTGGCTTCGTGTTTGGTTTTAGTTTCGATTATACAATAGATACTATGTTGCATTTATGATTAATTAGTGTGATTCCAATGATGATTGTAATCACATATGAGTATATTGGTTCACGAGTGTGTTCAGAAGGCTTGTGAATCAAAAACTCCTAGCATTGGAGGTTGTTACGAAAAGCAAAAACACTATCCATGATAGAACTATTGTTGTTTAACGTTTTTGTATGACTAGTTCCTTTCCGATTTAGTTATTTAAGCTTTCGTGAATACTTTGATACACCAATCTCTAGTTGTACAAATTGATTAAAATACAATTAAATATTATTAACTTGATCGTGCTACCTTGATTTGACTTCTTTTTCATCGATCATGCATTGCTTTTCTTGTTTGACGTCTGATTACTTTCATTCAGCCAGTTTAATTTGATTCTCGATTCTTTTTGAGTGAATACGAGTAGTTTCTTGTTTCTTTACACCCGGTTCCTTGCCTAGATGGTAATAAAGTATTCTATGAATCCACAGTTGTCATTTTGATTGATTCAAAGGATTTTTGAGGTAATAGTACTCGAAGTTGGTTGGTGAATGTTCTCGATGAGTTTTGAGCACAAGTGTATTGAATTCAAGGCTCATTCGTGTGGCTTCGTGTTTGATTTTAGTTTCGATTTATACAATAGATACTATGTTGCATTTACGATTAATTAGTGTAATTCCAATGATGATTGTAATCACATATGATTAGATTGGTTCACGAGTGTGTTCAGAAGGCTTGAGTATCAAAACTTCATAGCATTGAAGGTTGTTACGAAAAGCAAAAAACTATCCATGATAGAACTATTGTTGTTTAATGTTTTGTATGACTAGTTCCTTTCCGATTTAGTTATTTAAACTTTTGTGAATACTGATACACCAATCTCTAGTTGTACAAATTTGATTAAAATACAATTAATATTATTAACTTGATCGTGTTACCTTTTTGACTTCTTTTTCATCGATCGGGCAAGTGTTCTTGTTTGATGTTTGATTACTTTCATTCCGCAGTTTAATTTGATTCTTGATTCTTTTTGAGTGAATACGAGTAGTTTCTTGTTTCTTTACACCCGGTTTCCTTGTCTAGATGGTAAATAGTATTCTATGAATCCACAGTTGTCATTTTGATTGATTCAAATGATTTTGAGGTAATAGAGCTCGAAATTGGTTGTTGAATGTTCTCGATGAGTTTCGGGCACGAGTGTATTGAATTCAGGACTCATTCGTGTGGCTTCCTGTTTGGTTTTAGTTTCGATTTATACAAAAGATACTATGCTCCATTTATGATTAATTAGTGTGATTCCAATCATGATTGTAATCACATATGTTTTGATTGGTTCACGAGTGTGTTCAGAAGGCTTGAGAATCAAAACTCCATAGCATTGGAGGTTGTTACGAAAAGCAAAAAAAAACTACATGATAGAACTATTGTTGTTTAACGTTTTGTATGACTAGTTCCTTTCCGATTTAGTTATTTAAGCTTTCGTGAATACTTTGATACACCAATCTCTAGTTGTACAATTTTGATTAAAATACAATTAAATATATTAACTTGATCGTGTTACCTTGATTTGACTTCTTTTTCATCGATCATGCATTGCGTATCTTGTTTGACATCTAATTACTTTAATTCCGCCAGTTAGTTTAATTTGATTTCGATTCTTTTGAGTAAATACGAGTAGTTTCTTGTTTCTTTACACCCGGTTTTCGTGCCTAGATGGTAATAAAGTATTATCTGAATCCACAGTTGTCATTTTGATTGATTCAAAGGATTTTTGAGGTAATAGTGCTCGACGTTGGTTGTTGAATGTTCTCGATGAGTTTCGGGCACCAGTGTATTGAATTCAGGGCTCATTCGTGTGGCTTCGTGTTCGGTTTTAGTTTCGATTATACAATAGATACTATGTTGCATTTATGATTAATTAGTGTGATTCCAATGATGATTGTAATCACATATGAGTATATTGGTTCACGAGTGTGTTCAGAGGCTTGTGAATCAAAACTTCCTAGCATTGGAGGTTGTTACGAAAAGAACAGCAAAAACACTATCCTGATAGAACTATTGTTGTTTAACGTTTTTGTATGACTAGTTCCTTTCCGATTTAGTTATTTAAGCTTTCGTGAATACTTTGATACACCAATCTCTAGTTGTACAAATTTGATTAAAATACAATTAAATATTATTAACTTGATCGTGCTACCTTGATTTGACTTCTTTTTCATCGATCATGCATTGCTTTTCTTGTTTGACGTCTGATTACTTTCATTCAGCCAGTTTAATTTGATTCTCTATTCTTTTTGAGTGAATACGAGTAGTTTCTTGTTTCTTTACACCCGGTTTCCTTGCCTAGATGGTAACAAAGTATTCTATGACTCCACAGTTGTCATTTTGATTGATTCAAAGGATTTTTGAGGTAATAGTACTCGAAGTTGGTTGGTGAATGTTCTCGATGAGTTTTGGAGCACAAGTGTATTGAATTCAAGGCTCATTCGTGTGGCTTCGTGTTTGATTTTAGTTTCGATTTATACAATAGATACTATGTTGCATTTACGATTAATTAGTGTAATTCCAATGATGATTGTAATCACATATGATTAGATTGGTTCACGAGTGTGTCAGAAGGCTTGAGTATCAAAACTCATAGCATTGAAGGTTGTTACGAAAAGCAAAAAACTATCCATGATAGAACTATTGTTGTTTAATGTTTTTGTATGACTAGTTCCTTTCCGATTTAGTTATTTAAACTTTTGTGAATACTTTGATACACCAATCTCTAGTTGTACAAATTTGATTAAAATACAATTAATATTATTAACTTGATCGTGTTACCTTGTTTGACTTCTTTTCATCGATCGGGCATGTGTTCTTGTTTGATGTCTGATTACTTTCATTCGCAGTTTAATTTGATTCTTGATTCTTTTTTAGTGAATACGAGTTCTTGTTTCTTTACACCGGTTTCCTTGTCTAGATGGTAATAAAGTATTCTATGAATCCACAGTTGTCATTTTGATTGATTCAAAGGATTTTTGAGGTAATAGAGCTCGAAGGGTTGTTGAATGTTCTCGATGAGTTCGGGCACGAGTGTATTGAATTCAGGACTCATTCGTGTGGCTTCTGTTTGGTTTTAGTTTCGATTTATACAAATAGATACTATGTCCATTTTGATTAATTAGTGTGATTCCAATGATGATTGTAATCACATATGTTTTGATTGGTTCACGAGTATGTTCAGAAGGCTTGAGAATCAAAACTTCATAGCATTGGAGGTTGTTACGAAAAGCAAAAAAAAATCCATGATAGAACTATTGTTGTTTAACGTTTTTGTATGACTAGTTCCTTTCCGATTTAGTTATTTAAGCTTTCGTGAATACTTTGATACACCAATCTCTAGTTGTACAATTTTGATTAAAATACAATTAAATATTATTAACTTGATCGTGTTACCTTGATTTGACTTCTTTTTCATCGATCATGCATTGCGTATCTTTTTGACATCTAATTACTTTAATTCCGCCAGTTTAATTTGATTTTCGATTCTTTTTGAGTAAATACGAGTAGTTTCTTGTTTCTTTACACCGGTTTTCGTGCCTAGATGGTAATAAAGTATTCTATGAATCCACAGTTGTCATTTTGATTGATTCAAAGGATTTTTGAGGTAATAGTGCTCGACGTTGGTTGTTGAATGTTCTCGATGAGTTTCGGGCACAGTGTATTGAATTCAGGGCTCATTCGTGTGGCTTCTGTTCGGTTTAGTTTCGATTTACAATAGATACTATGTTGCATTTATGATTAATTAGTGTGATCCAATGATGATTGTAATCACATATGAGTATATTGGTTCACGAGTGTGTTCAGAGGCTTGTGAATCAAAACTTCCTAGCATTGGAGGTTGTTACGAAAAGCAAAACACTATCCATGATAGAACTATTGTTGTTTAACGTTTTTGTATGACTAGTTCCTTTCCATTTAGTTATTTAAGCTTTCGTGAATACTTTGATACACCAATCTCTAGTTGTACAATTTGATTAAAATACAATTAAATATTATTAACTTGATCGTGTTACCTTGATTTGACTTCTTTTCATCGATCATGCATTGCGTTTCTTGTTTGACGTCTGATTACTTTCATTCCGCCAGTTTAATTTGATTTTCGATTCTTTTGAGTGAATACGAGTAGTTTCTTGTTTCTTTACACCCGTTTTCTTGCCTAGATGGTAATAAAGTATTCTATGAATCCACAGTTGTCATTTTGATTGATTCAAAGGATTTTTGAGGTAATAGTGCTCGAAGTTGGTTGTTGAATGTTCTCGATGAGTTTCGGGCACAGTGTATTGAATTCAGGCTCATTCGTGTGGCTTCGTGTTCGGTTTTAGTTTCGATTTATACAATAGATACTATGTTGCATTTATGATTAATTAGTGTGATTCCAATGATGATTGTAATCACATATGATATATTGGTTCACGAGTGTGTTCAGAAGGCTTGTGAATCAAAACTTCCTAGCATTGGAGGTTGTTACGAAAAGCAAAAAACACTATCCATGATAGAACTATTGTTGTTTAACGTTTTTGTATGACTAGTTCCTTTCCGATTTAGTTATTTAAGCTTTCGTGAATACTTTGATACACCAATCTCTAGTTGTACAAATTTGATTAAAATACAATTAAATATTATTAACTTGATCGTGCTACCTTGATTGACTTCTTTTTCATCGATCATGCATTGCTTTTTGTTTGACGTCTGATTACTTTCATTCAGCCAGTTTAATTTGATTCTCCATTCTTTTTGAGTGAATACGAGTAGTTTCTTGTTTCTTTACACCGGTTTCCTTGCCTAGATGGTAATAAAGTATTCTATGAATCCACAGTTGTCATTTTGATTGATTCAAAGGATTTTGAGGTAATAGTACTCGAAGTTGGTTGGTGAATGTTCTCGATGAGTTTGAGCACAAGTGTATTGAATTCAAGGCTCATTCGTGTGGCTTCGTGTTTGATTTTGTTTCGATTTATACAATAGATACTATGTTGCATTTACGATTAATTAGTGTAATTCCAATGATGATTGTAATCACATATGATTAGATTGGTTCACGAGTGTGTGTTCAGAAGGCTTGAGTATCAAAACTTCATAGCATTGAAGGTTGTTACGAAAAGCCAAAAAAACTATCCATGATAGAACTATTGTTGTTTAATGTTTTTGTATGACTAGTTCCTTTCCGATTTAGTTATTTAAACTTTTGTGAATACTTTGATACACCAATCTCTAGTTGTACAATTTGATTAAAATACAATTAATATTATTAACTTGATCGTGTTACTTGTTTGACTTCTTTTTCATCGATCATGCATTGTGTTCTTGTTTGATGTTTGATTACTTTCATTCCGCAGTTTAATTTGATTCTTGATTCTTTTTTAGTGAATGAGTATCTTCTTGTTTCTTTACACCGGTTTCCTTGCCTAGATGGTAATATAGTATTCTATGAATCCACAGTTGTCATTTTGATTGATTCAAATGATTTTTGAGGTAATAGAGCTCGAATTGGTTGTTGAATGTTCTCGATGAGTTTCGGGCACGGTGTATTGAATTCAGGACTCATTCGTGTGGCTTCTGTTGGTTTAGTTTCGATTTATACAAAGATACTATGCTCCATTTATGATTAATTAGTGTGATTCCAATCATGATTGTAATCACATATGTTTTGATTGGTTCACGAGTATGTTCAGAAGGCTTGAGAATCAAAACTTCATAGCATTGGAGGTTGTTACGAAAAGCAAAAAAAACTATCCATGATAGAACTATTGTTGTTTAACGTTTTTGTATGACTAGTTCCTTTCCGATTTAGTTATTTAAGCTTTCGTGAATACTTTGATACACCAATCTCTAGTTGTACAATTTTGATTAAAATACAATAAATATTATAACTTGATCGTGTTACCTTGATTTGACTTCTTTTTCATCGATCATGCATTGCGTATCTTGTTTGACATCTGATTACTTTAATTCCGCCAGTTTAATTTGATTCGATTCTTTTTGAGTAAATACGAGTAGTTTCTTGTTTCTTTACACCGGTTTTCGTGCCTAGATGGTAATAAAGTATTCTATGAATCCACAGTTGTCATTTTGATTGATTCAAAGGATTTTGAGGTAATAGTGCTCGACGTGGTTGTTGAATGTTCTCGACGAGTTTCGGGCACAGTGTATTGAATTCAGGGCTCATTCGTGTGGCTTCATGTTCGGTTTTAGTTTCGATTATACAATAGATACTATGTTGCATTTATGATTAATTAGTGTGATTCCAATGATGATTGTAATCACATATGAGTATATTGGTTCACGAGTGTGTTCAGAAGGCTTGTGAATCAAAACTTCCTAGCATTGGAGGTTGTTACGAAAAGCAAAAAACTATCCATGATAGAACTATGTTGTTTAACGTTTTTGTATGACTAGTTCCTTTCCGATTTAGTTATTTAAGCTTTCGTGAATACTTTGATACACCAATCTCTAGTTGTACAAATTTGATTAAATACAATTAAATATTATTAACTTGATCGTGTACCTTGATTTGACTTCTTTTCATCGATCATGCATTGCTTTTCTTGTTGACGTCTGATTACTTTCATTCAGCCAGTTTAATTTGATTCTCGATTCTTTTGAGTGAATACGAGTAGTTTCTTGTTTCTTTACACCCGGTTTTCGTGCCTAGATGGTAATAAAGTATTCTATGAATCCACAGTTGTCATTTTGATTGATTCAAAGGATTTGAAGGTAATAGTGCTCGACGTTGGTTGTTGAATGTTCTCGACGAGTTTCGGGCACCAGTGTATTGAATTCAGGGCTCATTCGTGTGGCTTCGTGTTCGGTTTTAGTTTCGATTATACAATAGATACTATGTTGCATTTATGATTAATTAGTGTGATTCCAATGATGATTGTAATCACATATGAGTATATTGGTTCACGAGTGTGTTCAGAAGGCTTGTGAATCAAAACTTCATAGCATTGGAGGTTGTTACGAAAAGCAAAAAACACTATCCATGATAGAACTATTGTTGTTTAACGTTTTTGTATGACTAGTTCCTTTCCGATTTAGTTATTTAAGCTTTCGTGAATACTTTGATACACCAATCTCTAGTTGTACAAATTTGATTAAAATACAATTAAATATTATTAACTTGATCCTGCTACCTTGATTTGACTTCTTTTTCATCGATCATGCATTGCTTTTTGTTTGACGTCTGATTACTTTCATTCAGCCAGTTTAATTTGATTCTCCATTCTTTTTGAGTGAATACGAGTAGTTTCTTGTTTCTTTACACCCGGTTTCCTTGCCTAGATGGTAATAAAGTATTCTATGAATCCAGTTGTCATTTTGATTGATTCAAAGGATTTTTGAGGTAATAGTACTCGAAGTTGGTTGGTGAATGTTCTCGATGAGTTTGAGCACAAGTGTATTGAATTCAAGGCTCATTCGTGTGGCTTCGTGTTGATTTTAGTTTCGATTTATACAATAGATACTATGTTGCATTTACGATTAATTAGTGTAATTCCAATGATGATTGTAATCACATATGATTAGATTGGTTCACGAGTGTGTTCAGAAGGCTTGAGTATCAAAACTTCATAGCATTGAGGTTGTTACGAAAAGCCAAAAAACTATCCATGATAGAACTATTGTTGTTTAATGTTTTGTATGACTAGTTCCTTTCCGATTTAGTTATTTAAACTTTTGTGAATACTTTGATACACCAATCTCTAGTTGTACAAATTGATTAAAATACAATTAATATTATTAACTTGATCGTGTTACCTTGTTTGACTTCTTTTTCATCGATCATGCATTGCGTTTCTGTTTGACGTTGATTACTTTCATTCCGCCAGTTTAATTTTATCGATTCTTTTGAGTGAATACGAGTAGTTTCTTGTTTCTTTACACCCGGTTCCTTGCCTAGATGGTAATAAGTATTCTGAATCCACAGTTGTCATTTTGATTGATTCAAAGGATTTTTGAGGTAATAGTGCTCGAAGTGGTTGTTGAATGTTCTCGATGAGTTTTGGGCACAAGTGTATTGAATTCAGGCTCATTCGTGTGGCTTCGTGTTGGTTTTAGTTTCGATTTATACAATAGATACTATGTTGAATTTATGATTAATTAGTGTGATTCCAATGATGATTGTAATCACATATGATTAGATTGGTTCACGAGTGTGTTCAGAAGGCTTGAGAATCAAAACTTCATAGCATTGGAGGTTGTTACGAAAAGCCAAAAAACTATCCATGATAGAACTATTGTTGTTTAACCTTTTTGTATGACTAGTTCTTTTCCGATTTAGTTATTTAAACTTTTGTGAATACTTTGATACACCAATCTCTAGTTGTACAATTTTGATTAAAATACAATTAATATTATTAACTTGATCGTGTTACCTTGTTTGACTTCTTTTTCATCGATCATGCATTGCGTTTCTTGTTTGACGTCTGATTACTTTCATTCCGCCAGTTTAATTGATTCTGATTCTTTTTAGTGAATACGAGTAGTTTCTTGTTTCTTTACACCGGTTCCTTGCCTAGATGGTAATAAAGTATTCTATGAATCCACAGTTGTCATTTTGATTGATTCAAAGGATTTTTGAGGTAATAGTGCTCGAAGTTGGTTGTTGAATGTTCTCGATGAGTTTCGGGCACAGTGTATTGAATTCAGGGCTCATTCGTGTGGCTTCTGTTGGTTTTAGTTTCGATTTATACAAAGATACTATGTTGCATTTATGATTATTAGTGTGATTCCAATGATGATTGTAATCACATATGTTTTGATTGGTTCACGAGTGTGTTCAGAAGGCTTGAGAATCAAAACTTCATAGCATTGGAGGTTGTTACGAAAAGCAAAAAACTATCCATGATAGAACTATTGTTGTTTAACGTTTTTGTATGACTAGTTCCTTTCCGATTTAGTTATTTAAGCTTTCGTGAATACTTTGATACACCAATCTCTAGTTGTACAATTTTGATTAAAATACAATAAATATTATTAACTTGATCGTGTTACCTTGATTTGACTTTTTTTCATCGATCATGCATTGCGTTCTTGTTTGACATCTGATTACTTTCATTCCGCCAGTTTAATTTGATTTTCGATTCTTTTTGAGTGAATACGAGTAGTTTCTTGTTTCTTTACACCCGGTTTCGTGCCTAGATGGTAATAAAGTATTCTATGAATCCACAGTTGTCATTTTGATTGATTCAAAGGATTTTGAGGTAATAGTGCTCGAAGTTGGTTGTGAATGTTCTCGATGAGTTTCGGGCACCAGTGTATTGAATTCAGGGCTCATTCGTGTGGCTTCGTGTTTGGTTTTAGTTTCGATTTATACATAGATACTATGTTGCATTTATGATTAATTAGTGTGATTCCAATGATGATTGTAATCACATATGAGATATTGGTTCACGAGTGTGTTCAGAAGGCTTGTGAATCAAAACTTCCTAGCATTGGAGGTTGTTACGAAAAGCAAAAACACTATCCATGATAGAACTATTGTTGTTTAACGTTTTTGTATGACTAGTTCCTTTCGATTTAGTTATTTAAGCTTTCGTGAATACTTTGATACACCAATCTCTAGTTGTACAAATTTGATTAAAATACAATTAAATATTATTAACTTGATCGTGTTACCTTGATTTGACTTCTTTTTCATCGATCATGCATTGCTTCTTGTTTGACGTCTGATTACTTTCATTCAGCCAGTTTAATTTGATTCTCAGATTCTTTTTGAGTGAATACGAGTAGTTTCTTGTTTCTTTACACCGGTTTCCTTGCCTAGATGGTAATAAAGTATTCTATGAATCCACAGTTGTCATTTGATTGATTCAAAGGATTTTTGAGGTAATAGTGCTCGAAGTTGGTTGGTGAATGTTCTCGATGAGTTTGGGCACAAGTGTATTGAATTCAAGGCTCATTCGTGTGGCTTCGTGTTTGATTTTAGTTTCGATTTATACAATAGATACTATGTTGCATTTATGATTAATTAGTGTGATTCCAATGATGATTGTAATCACATATGATTAGATTGGTTCACGAGTGTGTTCAGAAGGCTTGAGATCAAAACTCATAGCATTGAAGGTTGTTACGAAAAGCAAAAAACTATCCATGATAGAACTATTGTTGTTTAATGTTTTTGTATGACTAGTTCCTTTCCGATTTAGTTATTTAAACTTTTGTGAATACTTTGATACACCAATCTCTAGTTGTACAATTTTGATTAAAATACAATTAATATTATTAACTTGATCGTGTTACGGTTTGACTTCTTTTTCATCGATCATGCATTGCGTTTCTTGTTTGACGTCTGATTACTTTCATTCCGCAGTTTAATTTGATTCTTGATTCTTTTTAGTGAATACGAGTATTTCTTGTTTCTTTACACCCGGTTTCCTTGCCTAGATGGTAATAAAGTATTCTATGAATCCACAGTTGTCATTTTGATTGATTCAAAGGATTTTTGAGGTAATAGTGCTCGAAATTGGTTGTTGAATGTTCTCGATGAGTTTCGGGCACGAGTGTATTGAATTCAGGCTCATTCGTGTGGCTTCGTGTTGGTTTTAGTTTCGATTTATACAAAAGATACTATGCTCCATTTATGATTAATTAGTGTGATTCCAATCATGATTGTAATCACATATGTTTTGATTGGTTCACGAGTGTGTTCAGAAGGCTTGAGAATCAAAACTTCATAGCATTGGAGGTTGTTACGAAAAGCAAAAAAACTATCCATGATAGAACTATTGTGTGTTTAACGTTTTTGTATGACTAGTTCTTTCCGATTTAGTTATTTAAGCTTTCGTGAATACTTTGATACACCAATCTCTAGTTGTACAATTTGATTAAAATACAATTAAATATTATTAACTTGATCGTGTTACCTTGATTTGACTTCTTTTCATCGATCATGCATTGCGTTTGTTTTGACATCTATTACTTTCATTCCACCAGTTTAATTTGATTCTCGATTCTTTTTGAGTGAATACAAGTAGTTTCTTGTTTCTCTACACCCGGTTTCTTTGCCTAGATGGTAATAAAGTATTCTGTGAATCCACAGTTTTCATTTTGATTGATTCAAAGGATTTTTGAGGTAATAGTGCTTGAAGTTGGTTGTTGAATGATCTCGATGAGTTTCGGGCACAAGTGTATTGAACTAAGGGCTCATTCCTGGGGCTTCGTGTTCGGTTTTAGTTTCGATTTATACAATAGATACTATGTTGCATTTATGATTAATTAGTGTGATTCCAATGATGATTGTAATCACATATGATTAGATTGGTTCACGAGTGTGTTCAGAAGGCTTGAAAATCAAAACTCCATGGAATTGGAGGGTTTTACGAAATGCCAAAAAACTATCCATGATAGAACTATTGTTGTTTAATGTTTTTGTATGACCAGTTCTTTTCTGATTTAGTTATTTAACTTTCGTGAATACTTTGATACACCAATCTAGTTGTACAAATTTGATTAAATACAATAAATATTATTAACTTGATCGTGCTACCTTGATTTGACTTCTTTTCATCGATCATGCATTGCTTTCTGTTTGACGTCTGATTACTTTCATTCAGCCAGTTTAATTTGATTCTCCATTCTTTTTGAGTGAATACGAGTAGTTTCTTGTTTCTTTACACCGGTTTCCTTGCCTAGATGGTAATAAAGTATTCTATGAATCCACAGTTGTCATTTTGATTGATTCAAAGGATTTTGAGGTAATAGTACTCGAAGTTGGTTGGTGAATGTTCTCGATGAGTTTGAGCACAAGTGTATTGAATTCAGGCTCATTCGTGTGGCTTCGTGTTTGTTTTTAGTTTCGATTTATACAATAGATACTATGTTGCATTTATGATTAATTAGTGTGATTCCAATGATGATTGTAATCACATATGTAGATTGGTTCACGAGTGTGTTCAGAAGGCTTGAGAATCAAAACTTCATAGCATTGAGGTTGTTACGAAAAGCAAAAAACTATCCATGATAGAACTATTGTTGTTTAATGTTTTTGTATGACTAGTTCCTTTCCGATTTAGTTATTTAAACTTTTGTGAATACTTTGATACACCAATCTCTAGTTGTACAAATTTGATTAAAATACAATTAATATTTTAACTTGATCGTGTTACGTGTTTGACTTCTTTTTCATCGATCATGCAATGTGTTCTTGTTTGATGTTTGATTACTTTCATTCCGCAGTTTAATTTGATTCTGATTCTTTTTTAGTGAATACGAGTATCTTCTTGTTTCTTTACACCCGGTTTCCTTGTTTAGATGGTAATATAGTATTCTATGAATCCACAGTTGTCATTTTGATTGATTCAAATGATTTTTGAGGTAATAGAGCTCGAAATTGGTTGTTGAATGTTCTCAATGAGTTTCGGGCACGAGTGTATTGAATTCAGGACTCATTCGTGTGGCTTCCTGTTTGGTTTTAGTTTCGATTTATACAAATGATACTATGCTCCATTTATGATTAATTAGTGTGATTCCAATCATGATTGTAATCACATATGTTTTGATTGGTTCACGAGTATGTTCAGAAGGCTTGAGAATCAAAACTTCATAGCATTGGAGGTTGTTACGAAAAGCAAAAAAACTATCCATGATAGAACTATTGTTGTTTAACGTTTTTGTATGACTAGTTCCTTTCCGATTTTGTTATTTAAGCTTTCGTGAATACTTTGATACACCAATCTCTAGTTGTACAATTTTGATTAAAATACAATTAAATATTATTAACTTGATCGTGTTACCTTGATTTGACTTCTTTTTCATCGATCATGCATTGCGTATCTTGTTTGACATCTAATTACTTTAATTCGCCAGTTTAATTTGATTTTCGATTCTTTTTGAGTAAATACGAGTAGTTTCTTGTTTCTTTACACCCGGTTTTCGTGCCTAGATGGTAATAAAGTATTCTATGAATCCACAGTTGTCATTTTGATTGATTCAAAGGATTTTTGAGGTAATAGTGCTCGACGTTGGTTGTTGAATGTTCTCGACGAGTTTCGGGCACCAGTGTATTGAATTCAGGGCTCATTCGTGTGGCTTCGTGTTCGGTTTTAGTTTCGATTATACAATAGATACTATGTTGCATTTATGATTAATTAGTGTGATTCCAATGATGATTGTAATCACATATGAGTATATTGGTTCACGAGTGTGTTCAGAGGCTTGTGAATCAAAACTTCCTAGCATTGGAGGTTGTTACGAAAAGCAAAAACACTATCCATGATAGAACTATTGTTGTTTAACGTTTTTGTATGACTAGTTCCTTTCCGATTTAGTTATTTAAGCTTTCGTGAATACTTTGATACACCAATCTCTAGTTGTACAATTTTGATTAAAATACAATTAAATATTATTAACTTGATCGTGTTACCTTGATTTGACTTCTTTTTCATCGATCATGCATTGCGTATCTTGTTTGACATCTAATTACTTTAATTCCGCCAGTTTAATTTGATTTTCGATTCTTTTGAGTGAATACGAGTAGTTTCTTGTTTCTTTACACCCGGTTTTCGTGCCTAGATGGTAATAAAGTATTCTATGAATCCACAGTTGTCATTTTGATTGATTCAAAGGATTTTTGAGGTAATAGTGCTCGACGTTGGTTGTTGAATGTTCTCGATGAGTTTCGGGCACCAGTGTATTGAATTCAGGGCTCATTCGTGTGGCTTCGTGTTCGGTTTTAGTTTCGATTATACAATAGATACTATGTTGCATTTATGATTAATTAGTGTGATTCCAATGATGATTGTAATCACATATGAGTATATTGGTTCACGAGTGTGTTCAGAAGGCTTGTGAATCAAAACTTCCTAGCATTGGAGGTTGTTACGAAAAGCAAAAACACTATCCATGATAGAACTATTGTTGTTTAACGTTTTGTATGACTAGTTCCTTTCCGATTTAGTTATTTAAGCTTTCGTGAATACTTTGATACACCAATCTCTAGTTGTACAAATTTGATTAAAATACAATTAAATATTATTAACTTGATCGTGCTACCTTGATTTGACTTCTTTTTCATCGATCAGCATTGCTTTTCTTGTTTGACGTCTGATTACTTTCATTCAGCCAGTTTAATTTGAATCTCCATTCTTTTTGAGTGAATACGTGTAGTTTCTTGTTTCTTTACACCCGGTTTCCTTGCCTAGATGGTAATAAAGTATTCTATGAATCCACAGTTGACATTTTGATTGATTCAAAGGATTTTTGAGGTAATAGTACTCGAAGTTGGTTGGTGAATGTTCTCGATGAGTTTTGAGCACAAGTGTATTGAATTCAAGGCTCATTCGTGTGGCTTCGTGTTTGATTTTAGTTTCGATTTATACAATAGATACTATGTTGCATTTACGATTAATTAGTGTAATTCCAATGATGATTGTAATCACATATGATTAGATTGGTTCACGAGTGTGTTCAGAAGGCTTGAGTATCAAAACTTCATAGCATTGAAGGTTGTACGAAAAGCCAAAAAACTATCCATGATAAAACTATTGTTGTTTAATGTTTTTGTATGACTAGTTCCTTTCCGATTTAGTTATTTAAACTTTGTGAATACTTTGATACACCAATCTATAGTTGTACAAATTTGATTAAAATACAATTAATATTATTAACTTGATCGTGTTACGTTGTTTGACTTCTTTTTCATCAATCAGGCACTGTGTTTCTTGTTTGATGTTTGATTACTTTCATTCCGCAGTTTAATTTGATTCTTGATTCTTTTTAGTGAATATGAGTATCTTCTTGTTTCTTTACACCCGGTTTCCTTGTTTAGATGGTAATATAGTATTCTATGAATCCACAGTTGTCATTTTGATTGATTCAAATGATTTTTGAGGTAATAGAGCTCGAAATTGGTTGTTGAATGTTCTCAATGAGTTTTGGGCACGAGTGTATTGAATTCAGGACTCATTCGTGTGGCTTCCTGTTTGGTTTTAGTTTCGATTTATACAAAAGATACTATGCTCCATTTATGATTAATTAGTGTGATTCCAATGATGATTGTAATCACATATGAGTATATTGGTTCACGAGTGTATTCAGAAGGCTTGTGAATCAAAACTTCCTAGCATTGGAGGTTGTTACGAAAAGCAAAAACACTATCCATGATAGAACTATTGTTGTTTAACGTTTTTGTATGACTAGTTCCTTTCCGATTTAGTTATTTAAGCTTTCGTGAATACTTTGATACACCAATCTCTAGTTGTACAATTTTGATTAAAATACAATTAAATATTATTAACTTAATCGTGTTACCTTGATTTGACTTCTTTTTCATCGATCATGCATTGCGTATCTTGTTTGACATCTAATTACTTTAATTCCGCCAGTTTAATTTGATTTTCGATTCTTTTTGAATAAATACGAGTAGTTTCTTGTTTCTTTACACCCGGTTTTCGTGCCTAGATGGTAATAAAGTATTCTATGAATCCACAGTTGTCATTTTGATTGATTCAAAGGATTTTTGAGGTAATAGTGCTCGACGTTGGTTGTTGAATGTTCTCGACGAGTTTCGGGCACCAGTGTATTGAATTCAGGGCTCATTCGTGTGGCTTCATGTTCGGTTTTAGTTTCGATTATACAATAGATACTATGTTGCATTTATGATTAATAGTGTGACTCCAATGATGATTGTAATCGCATATGAGTATATTGGTTCACGAGTGTGTTCAGAAGGCTTGTGAATCAAAACTTCCTAGCATTGGAGGTTGTTACGAAAAGCAAAAACACTATCCATGATAGAACTATTGTTGTTTAACGTTTTTGTATGACTAGTTCCTTTCCGATTTAGTTATTTAAGCTTTCGTGAATACTTTGATACACCAATCTCTAGTTGTACAAATTTGATTAAAATACAATTAAATATTATTAACTTGATCGTGCTACCTTGATTTGACTTCTTTTTCATCGATCATGCATTGCTTTTCTTGTTTGACGTCTGATTACTTTCATTCAGCCAGTTTAATTTGATTCTCCATTCTTTTGAGTGAATACGAGTAGTTTCTTGTTTCTTTACACCCGGTTTCCTTGCCTAGATGGTAATAAAGTATTCTATGAATCCACAGTTGTCATTTTGATTGATTCAAAGGATTTTTGAGGTAATAGTACTCGAAGTTGGTTGGTGAATGTTCTCGATGAGTTTTGAGCACAAGTGTATTGAATTCAAGGCTCATTCGTGTGGCTTCGTGTTTGATTTTTGTTTCGATTTATACAATATATACTATGTTGCATTTACGATTAATTTGTGTAATTCCAATGATGATTGTAATCACATATGATTAGATTGGTTCACGAGTGTGTTCAGAAGGCTTGAGTATCAAAACTTCATAGCATTGAAGGTTGTACGAAAAGCCAAAAAACTATCCATGATAAAACTATTGTTGTTTAATGTTTTTGTATGACTAGTTCCTTTCCGACTTAGTTATTTAAACTTTTGTGAATACATTGATACACCAATCTATAGTTGTACAAATTTGATTAAAATACAATTAATATTATTAATTTGATCGTGTTACGTTGTTTGACTTCTTTTTCATCGATCAGGCATGTGTTTCTTGTTTGATGTTTGATTACTTTCATTCAGCAGTTTAATTTGATTCTTGATTCTTTTTTAGTGAATACGAGTATCTTCTTGTTTCTTTACACCCGGTTTCCTTGTTAGATGGTAATATAGTATTCTATGAATCCACAGTTGTCATTTTGATTGATTCAAATGATTTTTGAGGTAATAGAGCTCGAAATTGGTTGTTGAATGTTCTCAATGAGTTTCGGGCACGAGTGTATTGAATTCAGGACTCATTCGTGTGGCTTCCTGTTTGGTTTTAGTTTCGATTTATACAAAAGATACTATGCTCCATTTATGATTAATTAGTGTGATTCCAATCATGATTGTAATCACATATGTTTTGATTGGTTCACGAGTATGTTCAGAAGGCTTGAGAATCAAAACTTCATAGCATTGGAGGTTGTTACGAAAAGCAAAAAAACTATCCATGATAGAACTATTGTTGTTTAACGTTTTTGTATGACTAGTTCCTTTCCGATTTAGTTATTTAAGCTTTCGTGAATACTTTGATACACCAATCTCTAGTTGTACAATTTTGATTAAAATACAATTAAATATTATTAACTTGATCGTGTTACCTTGATTTGACTTCTTTTTCATCGATCATGCATTGCGTATCTTGTTTGACATCTAATTACTTTAATTCCGCCAGTTTAATTTGATTTTCGATTCTTTTTGAGTAAATACGAGTAGTTTCTTGTTTCTTTACACCCGGTTTTCGTGCCTAGATGGTAATAAAGTATTCTATGAATCCACAGTTGTCATTTTGATTGATTCAAAGGATTTTTGAGGTAATAGTGCTCGACGTTGGTTGTTGAATGTTCTCGACGAGTTTCGGGCACCAGTGTATTGAATTCAGGGCTCATTCGTGTGGCTTCGTGTTCGGTTTTAGTTTCGATTATACAATAGATACTATGTTGCATTTATGATTAATTAGTGTGATTCCAATGATGATTGTAATCACATATGAGTATATTGGTTCACGAGTGTGTTCAGAAGGCTTGTGAATCAAAACTTCCTAGCATTGGAGGTTGTTACGAAAAGCAAAAACACTATCCATGATAGAACTATTGTTGTTTAACGTTTTTGTATGACTAGTTCCTTTCCGATTTAGTTATTTAAGCTTTCGTGAATACTTTGATACACCAATCTCTAGTTGTACAATTTTGATTAAAATACAATTAAATATTATTAACTTGATCGTGTTACCTTGATTTGACTTCTTTTTCATCGATCATGCATTGCGTATCTTGTTTGACATCTAATTACTTTAATTCCGCCAGTTTAATTTGATTTTCGATTCTTTTTGATAAATACGAGTAGTTTCTTGTTTCTTTACACCCGGTTTTCGTGCCTAGATGGTAATAAAGTATTCTATGAATCCACAGTTGTCATTTTGATTGATTCAAAGGATTTTTGAGGTAATAGTGCTCGACGTTGGTTGTTGAATGTTCTCGACGAGTTTCGGGCACCAGTGTATTGAATTCAGGGCTCATTCGTGTGGCTTCGTGTTCGGTTTTAGTTTCGATTATACAATAGATACTATGTTGCATTTATGATTAATTAGTGTGATTCCAATGATGATTGTAATCACATATGAGTATATTGGTTCACGAGTGTGTTCAGAAGGCTTGTGAATCAAAACTTCCTAGCATTGGAGGTTGTTACGAAAAGCAAAAACACTATCCATGAAAGAACTATTGTTGTTTAACGTTTTTGTATGACTAGTTCCTTTCCGATTTAGTTATTTAAGCTTTCGTGAATACTTTGATACACCAATCTCTAGTTGTACAAATTTGATTAAAATACAATTAAATATTATTAACTTGATCGTGCTACCTTGATTTGACTTCTTTTTCATCGATCATGCATTGCTTTTCTTGTTTGACGTCTGATTACTTTCATTCAGCCAGTTTAATTTGATTCTCCATTCTTTTTGATTGAATACGTGTAGTTTCTTGTTTCTTTACACCCGGTTTCCTTGCCTAGATGGTAATAAAGTATTCTATGAATCCACAGTTGTCATTTGATTGATTCAAAGGATTTTTGAGGTAATAGTACTCGAAGTTGGTTGGTGAATGTTCTCGATGAGTTTTGAGCACAAGTGTATTGAATTCAAGGCTCATTCGTGTGGCTTCGTGTTTGATTTTAGTTTCGATTTATACAATAGATACTATGTTGCATTTACGATTAATTAGTGTAATTCCAATGATGATTGTAATCACATATGATTAGATTGGTTCACGAGTGTGTTCAGAAGGCTTGAGTATCAAAACTTCATAGCATTGAAGGTTGTACGAAAAGCCAAAAAACTATCCATGATAAACTATTGTTGTTTAATGTTTTTGTATGACTAGTTCCTTTCCGATTTAGTTATTTAAACTTTTGTGAATACTTTGATACACCAATCTATAGTTGTACAAATTTGATTAAAATACAATTAATATTATTAACTTGATCGTGTTACGTTGTTTGACTTCTTTTTCATCGATCAGGCATGTGTTTCTTGTTTGATGTTTGATTACTTTCATTCAGCAGTTTAATTTGATTCTTGATTCTTTTTAGTGAATATGAGTATCTTCTTGTTTCTTTACACCCGGTTTCCTTGTTTAGATGGTAATATAGTATTCTATGAATCCACAGTTGTCATTTTGATTGATTCAAATGATTTTTGAGGTAATAGAGCTCGAAATTGGTTGTTGAATGTTCTCAATGAGTTTCGGGCACGAGTGTATTGAATTCAGGACTCATTCGTGTGGCTTCCTGTTTGGTTTTAGTTTCGATTTATACAAAAGATACTATGCTCCATTTATGATTAATTAGTGTGATTCCAATCATGATTGTAATCACATATGTTTTGATTGGTTCACGAGTATGTTCAGAAGGCTTGAGAATCAAAACTTCATAGCATTGGAGGTTGTTACGAAAAGCAAAAAAACTATCCATGATAGAACTATTGTTGTTTAACGTTTTTGTATGACTAGTTCCTTTCCGATTTAGTTATTTAAGCTTTCGTGAATACTTTGATACACCAATCTCTAGTTGTACAATTTTGATTAAAATACAATTAAATATTATTAACTTGATCGTGTTACCTTGATTTGACTTCTTTTTCATCGATCATGCATTGCGTATCTTGTTTGACATCTAATTACTTTAATTCCGCCAGTTTAATTTGATTTTCGATTCTTTTTGAATAAATACGAGTAGTTTCTTGTTTCTTTACACCCGGTTTTCGTGCCTAGATGGTAATAAAGTATTCTATGAATCCACAGTTGTCATTTTGATTGATTCAAAGGATTTTTGAGGTAATAGTGCTCGACGTTGGTTGTTGAATGTTCTCGACGAGTTTCGGGCACCAGTGTATTGAATTCAGGGCTCATTCGTGTGGCTTCGTGTTCGGTTTTAGTTTCGATTATACAATAGATACTATGTTGCATTTATGATTAATTAGTGTGACTCCAATGATGATTTTAATCGCATATGAGTATATTGGTTCACGAGTGTGTTCAGAAGGCTTGTGAATCAAAACTTCCTAGCATTGGAGGTTGTTACGAAAAGCAAAAACACTATCCATGATAGAACTATTGTTGTTTAACGTTTTTGTATGACTAGTTCCTTTCCGATTTAGTTATTTAAGCTTTCGTGAATACTTTGATACACCAATCTCTAGTTGTACAATTTTGATTAAAATACAATTAAATATTATTAACTTGATCGTGTTACCTTGATTTGACTTCTTTTTCATCGATCATGCATTGCGTATCTTGTTTGACATCTAATTACTTTATTCCGCCAGTTTAATTTGATTTTCGATTCTTTTTGAATAAATACGAGTAGTTTCTTGTTTCTTTACACCCGGTTTTCGTGCCTAGATGGTAATAAAGTATTCTATGAATCCACAGTTGTCATTTTGATTGATTCAAAGGATTTTTGAGGTAATAGTGCTCGACGTTGGTTGTTGAATGTTCTCGACGAGTTTCGGGCACCAGTGTATTGAATTCAGGGCTCATTCGTGTGGCTTCGTGTTCGGTTTTAGTTTCGATTATACAATAGATACTATGTTGCATTTATGATTAATTAGTGTGACTCCAATGATGATTTTAATCGCATATGAGTATATTGGTTCACGAGTGTGTTCAGAAGGCTTGTGAATCAAAACTTCCTAGCATTGGAGGTTGTTACGAAAAGCAAAAACACTATCCATGATAGAACTATTGTTGTTTAACGTTTTTGTATGACTAGTTCCTTTCCGATTTAGTTATTTAAGCTTTCGTGAATACTTTGATACACCAATATCTAGTTGTACAAATTTGATTAAAATACAATTAAATATTATTAACTTGATCCTGCTACCTTGATTTGACTTCTTTTTCATCGATCAAGCATTGCTTTTCTTGTTTGACGTCTGATTACTTTCATTCAGCCAGTTTAATTTGATCTCCATTCTTTTTGAGTGAATACGTGTAGTTTCTTGTTTCTTTACACCCGGTTTCCTTGCCTAGATGGTAATAAAGTATTCTATGAATCCACAGTTGTCATTTGATTGATTCAAAGGATTTTTGAGGTAATAGTACTCGAAGTTGGTTGGTGAATGTTCTCGATGAGTTTTGAGCACAAGTGTATTGAATTCAAGGCTCATTCGTGTGGCTTCGTGTTTGATTTTAGTTTCGATTTATACAATAGATACTATGTTGCATTTACGATTAATTAGTGTAATTCCAATGATGATTGTAATCACATATGATTAGATTGGTTCACGAGTGTGTTCAGAAGGCTTGAGTATCAAAACTTCATAGCATTGAAGGTTGTTACGAAAAGCCAAAAAACTATCCATGATAAAACTATTGTTGTTTAATGTTTTTGTATGACTAGTTCCTTTCCGATTTAGTTATTTAAACTTTTGTGAATACTTTGATACACCAATCTCTAGTTGTACAAATTTGATTAAAATACAATTAATATTATTAACTTGATCGTGTTACGTTGTTTGACTTCTTTTTCATCGATCAGGCACTGTGTTTCTTGTTTGATGTTTGATTACTTTCATTCGCAGTTTAATTTGATTCTTGATTCTTTTTTAGTGAATACGAGTATCTTCTTGTTTCTTTACACCCGGTTTCCTTGTTTAGATGGTAATATAGTATTCTATGAATCCACAGTTGTCATTTTGATTGATTCAAATGATTTTTGAGGTAATAGAGCTCGAAATTGGTTGTTGAATGTTCTCAATGAGTTTCGGGCACGAGTGTATTGAATTCAGGACTCATTCGTGTGGCTTCCTGTTTGGTTTTAGTTTCGATTTATACAAAAGATACTATGCTCCATTTATGATTAATTAGTGTGATTCCAATCATGATTGTAATCACATATGTTTTGATTGGTTCACGAGTATGTTCAGAAGGCTTGAGAATCAAAACTTCATAGCATTGGAGGTTGTTACGAAAAGCAAAAAAACTATCCATGATAGAACTATTGTTGTTTAACGTTTTTGTATGACTAGTTCCTTTCCGATTTAGTTATTTAAGCTTTCGTGAATACTTTGATACACCAATCTCTAGTTGTACAATTTTGATTAAAATACAATTAAATATTATTAACTTGATCGTGTTACCTTGATTTGACTTCTTTTTCATCGATCATGCATTGCGTATCTTGTTTGACATCTAATTACTTTAATTCCGCCAGTTTAATTTGATTTTCGATTCTTTTTGAATAAATACGAGTAGTTTCTTGTTTCTTTACACCCGGTTTTCGTGCCTAGATGGTAATAAAGTATTCTATGAATCCACAGTTGTCATTTTGATTGATTCAAAGGATTTTTGATGTAATAGTGCTCGACGTTGGTTGTTGAATGTTCTCGACGAGTTTCGGGCACCAGTGTATTGAATTCAGGGCTCATTCGTGTGGCTTCATGTTCGGTTTTAGTTTCGATTATACAATAGATACTATGTTGCATTTATGATTAATTAGTGTGACTCCAATGATGATTGTAATCACATATGAGTATATTGGTTCACGAGTGTGTTCAGTAGGCTTGTGAATCAAAACTTCCTAGCATTGGAGGTTGTTACGAAAAGCAAAAACACTATCCATGATAGAACTATTGTTGTTTAACGTTTTTGTATGACTAGTTCCTTTCCGATTTAGTTATTTAAGCTTTCGTGAATACTTTGATACACCAATCTCTAGTTGTACAATTTGATTAAAATACAATTAAATATTATTAACTTGATCGTGTTACCTTGATTTGACTTCTTTTTCATCGATCATGCATTGCTTTCTTGTTTGACATCTGATTACTTTCATTCCGCCAGTTTAATTTGATTTCGATTCTTTTTGAGTGAATACGAGTAGTTTCTTGTTTCTTTACACCCGGTTTCCTTGCCTAGATGGTAATAAAGTATTCTATGAATCCACAGTTGTCATTTTGATTGATTCAAAGGATTTTTGAGGTAATAGTGCTCGAGTTGGTTGTTGAATGTTCTGATGAGTTTCGGGCACAGTGTATTGAATTCAGGGCTCATTCGTGTGGCTTCGTGTTCGGTTTTAGTTTCGATTATACAATAGATACTATGTTGCATTTATGATTAATTAGTGTGATTCCAATGATGATTGTAATCACATATGAGTATATTGGTTCACGAGTGTGTTCAGAAGGCTTGTGAATCAAAACTTCCTAGCATTGGAGGTTGTTACGAAAAGCAAAACACTATCCATGAAAGAACTATTATTGTTTAACGTTTTTGTATGACTAGTTCCTTTCCGATTTAGTTATTTAAGCTTTCGTGAATACTTTGATACACCAATCTCTAGTTGTACAAATTTGATTAAAATACAATTAAATATTATTAACTTGATCGTGCTACCTTGATTTGACTTCTTTTTCATCGATCAAGCATTGCTTTTCTTGTTTGACGTCTGATTACTTTCATTCAGCCAGTTTAATTTGAATCTCCATTCTTTTTGAGTGAATACGTGTAGTTTCTTGTTTCTTTACACCCGGTTTCCTTGCCTAGATGGTAATAAAGTATTCTATGAATCCACAGTTGTCATTTTGATTGATTCAAAGGATTTTTGAGGTAATAGTACTCGAAGTTGGTTGGTGAATGTTCTCGATGAGTTTTGAGCACAAGTGTATTGAATTCAAGGCTCATTCGTGTGGCTTCGTGTTTGATTTTAGTTTCGATTTATACAATAGATACTATGTTGCATTTACGATTAATTAGTGTAATTCCAATGATGATTGTAATCACATATGATTAGATTGGTTCACGAGTGTGTTCAGAAGGCTTGAGTATCAAAACTTCATAGCATTAAAGGTTGTACGAAAAGCCAAAAAACTATCCATGATAAACTATTGTTGTTTAACGTTTTTGTATGACAGTTCCTTTTCGATTTAGTTATTTAACTTTTGTGAATACTTTGATACACCAATCTCTAGTTGTACAAATTTGATTAAAATACAATTAATATTATTAACTTGATCGTGTTACGTTGTTTGACTTCTTTTTCATCGATCAGGCACTGTGTTTCTTGTTTGATGTTTGATTACTTTCATTCAGCAGTTTAATTTGATTCTTGATTCTTTTTTAGTGAATACGAGTATCTTCTTGTTTCTTTACACCCGGTTTCCTTGTTTAGATGGTAATATAGTATTCTATGAATCCACAGTTGTCATTTTGATTGATTCAAATGATTTTTGAGGTAATAGAGCTCGAAATTGGTTGTTGAATGTTCTCAATGAGTTTCGGGCACGAGTGTATTGAATTCAGGACTCATTCGTGTGGCTTCCTGTTTGGTTTTAGTTTCGATTTATACAAAAGATACTATGCTCCATTTATGATTAATTAGTGTGATTCCAATCATGATTGTAATCACATATGTTTTGATTGGTTCACGAGTATGTTCAGAAGGCTTGAGAATCAAAACTTCATAGCATTGGAGGTTGTTACGAAAAGCAAAAAAACTATCCATGATAGAACTATTGTTGTTTAACGTTTTTGTATGACTAGTTCCTTTCCGATTTAGTTATTTAAGCTTTCGTGAATACTTTGATACACCAATCTCTAGTTGTACAATTTTGATTAAAATACAATTAAATATTATTAACTTGATCGTGTTACCTTGATTTGACTTCTTTTTCATCGATCATGCATTGCGTATCTTGTTTGACATCTAATTACTTTAATTCCGCCAGTTTAATTTGATTTTCGATTCTTTTTGAATAAATACGAGTAGTTTCTTGTTTCTTTACACCCGGTTTTCATGCCAAGATGGTAATAAAGTATTCTATGAATCCACAGTTGTCATTTTGATTGATTCAAAGGATTTTTGAGGTAATAGTGCTCGACGTTGGTTGTTGAATGTTCTCGACGAGTTTCGGGCACCAGTGTATTGAATTCAGGGCTCATTCGTGTGGCTTCATGTTCGGTTTTAGTTTCGATTATACAATAGATACTATGTTGCATTTATGATTAATTAGTGTGATTCCAATGATGATTGTAATCACATATGAGTATATTGGTTCACGAGTGTGTTCAGAAGGCTTGTGAATCAAAACTTCCTAGCATTGGAGGTTGTTACGAAAAGCAAAAACACTATCCATGATAGAACTATTGTTGTTTAACGTTTTTGTATGACTAGTTCCTTTCCGATTTAGTTATTTAAGCTTTCGTGAATACTTTGATACACCAATCTCTAGTTGTACAAATTTGATTAAAATACAATTAAATATTATTAACTTGATCGTGCTACCTTGATGTGACTTCTTTTTCATCGATCATGCATTGCTTTTCTTGTTTGACGTCTGATTACTTTCATTCAGCCAGTTTAATTTGAATCTCCATTCTTTTTGATTGAATACGAGTAGTTTCTTGTTTCTTTACACCCGGTTCCTTGCCTAGATGGTAATAAAGTATTCTATGAATCCACAGTTGATTTTGATTGATTCAAAGGATTTTTGAGGTAATAGTACTCGAAGTTGGTTGGTGAATGTTCTCGATGAGTTTTGAGCACAAGTGTATTGAATTCAAGGCTCATTCGTGTGGCTTCGTGTTTGATTTTTGTTTCGATTTATACAATATATACTATGTTGCATTTACGATTAATTAGTGTAATTCCAATGATGATTGTAATCACATATGATTAGATTGGTTCACGAGTGTGTTCAGAAGGCTTGAGTATCAAAACTTCATAGCATTGAAGGTTGTACGAAAAGCCAAAAAACTATCCATGATAAAACTATTGTTGTTTAATGTTTTTGTATGACTAGTTCCTTTCCGATTTAGTTATTTAAACTTTTGTGAATACTTTGATACACCAATCTCTAGTTGTACAAATTTGATTAAAATACAATTAATATTATTAACTTGATCGTGTTACGTTGTTTGACTTCTTTTTCATCGATCAGGCACTGTGTTTCTTGTTTGATGTTTGATTACTTTCATTCCGCAGTTTAATTTGATTCTTGATTCTTTTTTAGTGAATACGAGTATCTTCTTGTTTCTTTACACCCGGTTCCTTGTTTAGATGGTAATATAGTATTCTATGAATCCACAGTTGTCATTTTGATTGATTCAAATGATTTTTGAGGTAATAGAGCTCGAAATTGGTTGTTGAATGTTCTCAATGAGTTTCGGGCACGAGTGTATTGAATTCAGGACTCATTCGTGTGGCTTCCTGTTTGGTTTTAGTTTCGATTTATACAAAAGATACTATGCTCCATTTATGATTAATTAGTGTGATTCCAATCATGATTGTAATCACATATGTTTTGATTGGTTCACGAGTATGTTCAGAAGGCTTGAGAATCAAAACTTCATAGCATTGGAGGTTGTTACGAAAAGCAAAAAACTATCCATGATAGAACTATTGTTGTTTAACGTTTTTGTATGACTAGTTCCTTTCCGATTTAGTTATTTAAGCTTTCGTGAATACTTTGATACACCAATCTCTAGTTGTATAATTTTGATTAAAATACAATTAAATATTATTAACTTGATCGTGTTACCTTGATTTGACTTCTTTTTCATCGATCATGCATTGCGTATCTTGTTTGACATCTAATTACTTTAATTCCGCCAGTTTAATTTGATTTTTGATTCTTTTTGAGTAAATACGAGTAATTTCTTGTTTCTTTACACCCGGTTTTCGTGCCTAGATGGTAATAAAGTATTCTATGAATCCACAGTTGTCATTTTGATTGACTCAAAGGATTTTTGAGGTAATAGTGCTCGACGTTGGTTGTTGAATGTTCTCGACGAGTTTCGGGCACCAGTGTATTGAATTCAGGGCTCATTCGTGTGGCTTCGTGTTCGGTTTTAGTTTCGATTTATACAATAGATACTATGTTGCATTTATGATTAATTAGTGTGATTCCAATGATGATTGTAATCACATATGAGTATATTGGTTCACGAGTGTATTCAGAAGGCTTGTGAATCAAAACTTCCTAGCATTGGAGGTTGTTACGAAAAGCAAAAACACTATCCATGATAGAACTATTGTTGTCTAACGTTTTTGTATGACTAGTTCCTTTCCGATTTAGTTATTTAAGCTTTCGTGAATACTTTGATACACCAATCTCTAGTTGTACAAATTTGATTAAAATACAATTAAATATCATTAACTTGATCGTGCTACCTTGATTTGACTTCTTTTTCATCGATCATGCATTGCTTTTCTTGTTTGACGTCTGATTACTTTCATTCAGCCAGTTTAATTTGATTCTCCATTCTTTTTGAGTGATTATGAGTAGTTTCTTGTTTCTTTACACCCGGTTTCCTTGCCTAGATGGTAATAAAGTATTCTATGAATCCACAGTTGTCATTTTGATTGATTCAAAGGATTTTTGAGGTAATAGTACTCGAAGTTGGTTGGTGAATGTTCTCGATGAGTTTTGAGCACAAGTGTATTGAATTCAAGGCTCATTCGTGTGGCTTCGAGTTTGATTTTAGTTTCGATTTATACAATAGATACTATGTTGCATTTACGATTAATTAATGTAATTCCAATGATGATTGTAATCACATATGATTAGATTGGTTCACGAGTGTGTTCAGAAGGCTTGAGTATCAAAACTTCATAGCATTGAAGGTTGTTACGAAAAGCCAAAAAACTATCCATGATAAAACTATTGTTGTTTAATGTTTTTGTATGACTAGTTCCTTTTCGATTTAGTTATTTAAACTTTTGTGAATACTTTGATACACCAATCTATAGTTGTACAAATTTGATTAAAATACAATTAATATTATTAACTTGATCGTGTTACGTTGTTTGACTTCTTTTTCATCGATCAGGCACTGTGTTTCTTGTTTGATGTTTGATTACTTTCATTCCGCAGTTTAATTTGATTCTTGATTCTTTTTTAGTGAATACGAGTATCTTCTTGTTTCTTTACACCCGGTTTCCTTGTTTAGATGGTAATATAGTATTCTATGAATCCACAGTTGTCATTTTGATTGATTCAAATGATTTTTGAGGTAATAGAGCTCGAAATTGGTTGTTGAATGTTCTCAATGAGTTTCGGGCACGAGTGTATTGAATTCTGGACTCATTCGTGTGGCTTCCTGTTTGGTTTTAGTTTCGATTTATACAAAAGATACTATGCTCCATTTATGATTAATTAGTGTGATTCCAATCATGATTGTAATCACATACGTTTTGATTGGTTCACGAGTATGTTCATAAGGCTTGAGAATCAAAACTTCATAGCATTGGAGGTTGTTACGAAAAGCAAAAAAACTATCCATGATAGAACTATTGTTGTTTAACGTTTTTGTATGACTAGTTCCTTTCCGATTTAGTTATTTAAGCTTTCGTGAATACTTTAATATACCAATCTCTAGTTGTATAATTTTGATTAAAATACAATTAAATATTATTAACTTGATCGTGTTACCTTGATTTGACTTCTTTTTCATCGATCATGCATTGCGTATCTTGTTTGACATCTAATTACTTTAATTACGCCAGTTTAATTTGATTTTCGATTCTTTTTGAGTAAATACGAGTAATTTCTTGTTTCTTTACACCCGGTTTTCATGCCTAGATGGTAATAAAGTATTCTATGAATCCACAGTTGTCATTTTGATTGATTCAAAGGATTTTTGATGTAATAGTGCTCGACGTTGGTTGTTGAATGTTCTCGACGAGTTTCGGGCACCAGTGTATTGAATTCAGGGCTCATTCGTGTGGCTTCATGTTCGGTTTTAGTTTCGATTATACAATAGATACTATGTTGCATTTATGATTAATTAGTGTGACTCCAATGATGATTGTAATCACATATGAGTATATTGGTTCACGAGTGTGTTCAGTAGGCTTGTGAATCAAAACTTCCTAGCATTGGAGGTTGTTACGAAAAGCAAAAACACTATCCATGATAGAACTATTGTTGTTTAACGTTTTTGTATGACTAGTTCCTTTCCGATTTAGTTATTTAAGCTTTCGTGAATACTTTGATACACCAATCTCTAGTTGTACAATTTTGATTAAAATACAATTAAATATTATTAACTTGATCGTGTTACCTTGATTTGACTTCTTTTTCATCGATCATGCATTGCGTATCTTGTTTGACATCTAATTACTTTAATTCCGCCAGTTTAATTTGATTTTCGATTCTTTTTGAATAAATACGAGTAGTTTCTTGTTTCTTTACACCCGGTTTTCGTGCCTAGATGGTAATAAAGTATTCTATGAATCCACAGTTGTCATTTTGATTGATTCAAAGGATTTTTGAGGTAATAGTGCTCGACGTTGGTTGTTGAATGTTCTCGACGAGTTTCGGGCACCAGTGTATTGAATTCAGGGCTCATTCGTGTGGCTTCATGTTCGGTTTTAGTTTCGATTATACAATAGATACTATGTTGCATTTATGATTAATCAGTGTGACTCCAATGATGATTGTAATCGCATATGAGTATATTGGTTCACGAGTGTGTTCAGAAGGCTTGTGAATCAAAACTTCCTAGCATTGGAGGTTGTTACGAAAAGCAAAAACACTATCCATGAAAGAACTATTATTGTTTAACGTTTTTGTATGACTAGTTCCTTTCCGATTTAGTTATTTAAGCTTTCGTGAATACTTTGATACACCAATCTCTAGTTGTACAAATTTGATTAAAATACAATTAAATATTATTAACTTGATCGTGCTACCTTGATTTGACTTCTTTTTCATCGATCAAGCATTGCTTTTCTTGTTTGACGTCTGATTACTTTCATTCAGCCAGTTTAATTTGAATCTCCATTCTTTTTGATTGAATACGTGTAGTTTCTTGTTTCTTTACACCCGGTTTCCTTGCCTAGATGGTAATAAAGTATTCTATGAATCCACAGTTGACATATTGATTGATTCAAAGGATTTTTGAGGTAATAGTACTCGAAGTTGGTTGGTGAATGTTCTCGATGAGTTTTGAGCACAAGTGTATTGAATTCAAGGCTCATTCGTGTGGCTTCGTGTTTGATTTTAGTTTCGATTTATACAATAGATACTATGTTGCATTTACGATTAATTAGTGTAATTCCAATGATGATTGTAATCACATATGATTAGATTGGTTCACGAGTGTGTTCAGAAGGCTTGAGTATCAAAACTTCATAGCATTGAAGGTTGTACGAAAAGCCAAAAAACTATCCATGATAAAACTATTGTTGTTTAATGTTTTTGTATGACAAGTTCCTTTCCGATTTAGTTATTTAAACTTTTGTGAATACTTTGATACACCAATCTATAGTTGTACAAATTTGATTAAAATACAATTAATATTATTAACTTGATCGTGTTACGTTGTTTGACTTCTTTTTCATCAATCAGGCACTGTGTTTCTTGTTTGATGTTTGATTACTTTCATTCAGCAGTTTAATTTGATTCTTGATTCTTTTTTAGTGAATATGAGTATCTTCTTGTTTCTTTACACCCGGTTTCCTTGTTTAGATGGTACTATAGTATTCTATGAATCCACAGTTGTCATTTTGATTGATTCAAATGATTTTTGAGGTAATAGAGCTCGAAATTGGTTGTTGAATGTTCTCAATGAGTTTCGGGCACAAGTGTATTGAATTCAGGACTCATTCGTGTGGCTTCCTGTTTGGTTTTAGTTTCGATTTATACAAAAGATACTATGCTCCATTTATGATTAATTAGTGTGATTCCAATCATGATTGTAATCACATATGTTTTGATTGGTTCACGAGTATGTTCAGAAGGCTTGAGAATCAAAACTTCATAGCATTGGAGGTTGTTACGAAAAGCAAAAAAACTATCCATGATAGAACTATTGTTGTTTAACGTTTTTGTATGACTAGTTCCTTTCCGATTTAGTTATTTAAGCTTTCGTGAATACTTTGATACACCAATCTCTAGTTGTACAATTTTGATTAAAATACAATTAAATATTATTAACTTGATCGTGTTACCTTGATTTGACTTCTTTTTCATCGATCATGCATTGCGTATCTTGTTTGACATCTAATTACTTTAATTCCGCCAGTTTAATTTGATTTTCGATTCTTTTTGAATAAATACGAGTAGTTTCTTGTTTCTTTACACCCGGTTTTCGTGCCTAGATGGTAATAAAGTATTCTATGAATCCACAGTTGTCATTTTGATTGATTCAAAGGATTTTTGAGGTAATAGTGCTCGACGTTGGTTGTTGAATGTTCTCGACGAGTTTCGGGCACCAGTGTATTGAATTCAGGGCTCATTCGTGTGGCTTCATGTTCGGTTTTAGTTTCGATTATACAATAGATACTATGTTGCATTTATGATTAATTAGTGTGACTCCAATGATGATTGTAATCGCATATGAGTATATTGGTTCACGAGTGTGTTCAGAAGGCTTGTGAATCAAAACTTCCTAGCATTAGAGGTTGTTACGAAAAGCAAAAACACTATCCATGATAGAACTATTGTTGTTTAACGTTTTTGTATGACTAGTTCCTTTCCGATTTAGTTATTTAAGCTTTCGTGAATACTTTGATACACCAATCTCTAGTTGTACAAATTTGATTAAAATACAATTAAATATTATTAACTTGATCGTGCTACCTTGATTTGACTTCTTTTTCATCGATCAAGCATTGCTTTTCTTGTTTGACGTCTGATTACTTTCATTCAGCCAGTTTAATTTGAATCTCCATTCTTTTTGATTGAATACGTGTAGTTTCTTGTTTCTTTACACCCGGTTTCCTTGCCTAGATGGTAATAAAGTATTCTATGAATCCACAGTTGACATTTTGATTGACTCAAAGGATTTTTGAGGTAATAGTACTCGAAGTTGGTTGGTGAATGTTCTCGATGAGTTTTGAGCACAAGTGTATTGAATTCAAGGCTCATTCGTGTGGCTTCGTGTTTTATTTTAGTTTCGATTTATACAATAGATACTATGTTGCATTTACGATTAATTAGTGTAATTCCAATGATGATTGTAATCACATATGATTAGATTGGTTCACGAGTGTGTTCAGAAGGCTTGAGTATCAAAACTTCATAGCATTGAAGGTTGTTACGAAAAGCCAAAAAACTATCCATGATAGAACTATTGTTGTTTAATGTTTTTGTATGACTAGATCCTTTCTGATTTAGTTATTTAAACTTTCGTGAATACTTTGATACACCAATCTCTAGTTGTACAAATTTGATTAAAATACAATTAATATTATTAACTTGATCGTGTAACGTTGTTTGACTTCTTTTTCATCGATCAGACAATGAGTTTCTTGTTTGATGTTTGATTACTTTCATTCCGCAGTTTAATTTGATTCTTGATTCTTTTTTAGTGAATACGCGTATCTTCTTGTTTCTTTACACCCGGTTTCCTTGTCTAGATGGTAATATAGTATTCTATGAATCCACAGTTGTCATTTTGATTGATTCAAATGATTTTTGAGGTAATAGAGCTCGAAATTGGTTGTTGAATGTTCTCAATGAGTTTCGGGCACGAGTGTATTGAATTCAGGACTCATTCGTGTGGCTTCCTGTTTGGTTTTAGTTTCGATTTATACAAAAGATACTATGCCATTTATGATTAATTAGTGTGATTCCAATCATGATTGTAATCACATATGTTTTGATTGGTTCACGAGTATGTTTAGAAGGCTTGAGAATCAAAACTTCATAGCATTGGAGGTTGTTACGAAAAGCAAAAAAACTATCCATGATAGAACTATTGTTGTTTAACGTTTTTGTATGACTAGTTCCTTTCCGATTTAGTTATTTAAGCTTTCGTGAATACTTTGATACACCAATCTCTAGTTGTACAATTTTGATTAAAATACAATTAAATATTATTAACTTGATCGTGTTACCTTGATTTGACTTCTTTTTCATCGATCATGCATTGCGTATCTTGTTTGACATCTAATTACTTTAATTCCGCCAGTTTAATTAGATTTTCGATTCTTTTTGAGTAAATACGAGTAGTTTCTTGTTTCTTTACACCCGATTTTCGTGCCTAGATGGTAAAAAAGTATTCTATGAATCCACAGTTGTCATTTTGATTGATTCAAAGGATTTTTGAGGTAATAGTGCTCGACGTTGGTTGTTGAATGTTCTCGACGAGTTTCGGGCACCAGTGTATTGAATTCAGGGCTCATTCGTGTGGCTTCGTGTTCGGTTTTAGTTTCGATTTATACAATAAATACTATGTTGCATTTATGATTAATTAGTGTGACTCCAATGATGATTGTAATCACATATGAGTATATTGGTTCACGAGTGTGTTCAGTAGGCATGTGAATCAAAACTTCCTAGCATTGGAGGTTGTTACGAAAAGCAAAAACACTATCCATGATAGAACTATTGTTGTTTAACGTTTTTGTATGACTAGTTCCTTTCCGATTTAGTTATTTAAGCTTTCGTGAATACTTTGATACACCAATCTCTAGTTGTACAATTTTGATTAAAATACAACTAAATCTTATTAACTTGATCGTGTTACCTTGATTTGACTTATTTTTCATCGATCACGCATTGCGTATCTTGTTTGACATCTATTTACTTTAATTCCGCCAGTTTAATTTGATTTTCGATTCTTTTTGAGTAAATACGAGTAGTTTCTTGTTTCTTTACACCCGGTTTTCGTGCCTAGATGGTAATAAAGTATTCTATAAATCCACAGTTGTCATTTTGATTGATTCAAAGGATTTTTGAGGTGATAGTGCTCGACGTTGGTTGTTGAATGTTCTCGACGAGTTTCGGGCACCAGCGTATTGAATTCAGGGCTCATTCATGTGGCTTCGTGTTTGGTTTTAGTTTCGATTTATACAATAGATACTAAGTTGCATTTATGATTAATTAGTGTGATTCCAATGATGATTGTAATCACATATGAGTATATTGGTTCACGAGTGTATTCAGAACGCTTGTGAATCAAAACTTCCTAGCATTGGAGGTTGTTACGAAAAGCAAAAACACTATCCATGATAGAACTATTGTTGTTTAACATTTTTGTATGACTAGTTCCTTTCCGATTTAGTTATTTAAGCTTTCGTGAATACTTTGATACACCAATCTCTAGTTGTACAAATTTGATTAAAATACAATTAAATATTATTAACTTGATCGTGCTACCTTGATTTGACTTCTTTTTCATCGATCATGCATTGCTTTTCTTGTTTGACGTCTGATTACTTTCATTCAGCCAGTTTAATTTGATTCTCCATTCTTTTTGAGTGAATATGAGTAGTTTCTTGTTTCTTTACACCCGGTTTCCTTGCCTAGATGGTAATAAAGTATTCTATGAATCCACAGTTGTCATTTTGATTGATTCAAAGGATTTTTGAGGTAGTAGTACTCGAAGTTGGTTGGTGAATGTTCTCGATGAGTTTTGAGCACAACTGTATTGAATTCAAGGCTCATTCGTGTGGCTTCGTGTTTGATTTTAGTTTCGATTTATACAATAGATACTATGTTGCATTTACGATTAATTAGTGTAATTCCAATGATGATTGTAATTACATATGATTAGATTGGTTCACGAGTGTGTTCAGAAGGCTTGAGTATCAAAACTTCATAGCATTGAAGTTGTTACGAAAAGCCAAAAAACTATCCATGATAGAACTATTGTTGTTTAATGTTTTTGTATGACTAGTTCCTTTCCGATTTAGTTATTTAAACTTTTGTGAATACTTTGATACACCAATCTCTAGTTGTACAAATTTGATTAAAATACAATTAATATTATTAACTTGATCGTGTTACGTTGTTTGACTTCTTTTTCATCGATCAGGCAATGTATTCTTGTTTGATGTTTGATTACTTTCATTCCGGCAGTTTAATTTGATTCTTTGATTCTTTTTTAGTGAATACGAGTATCTTCTTGTTTCTTTACACCCGGTTTCCTTGTCTAGATGGTAATATAGTATTCTATGAATCCACAGTTGTCATTTTGATTGATTCAAATGATTTTGAGGTAATAGTGCTCGAAATTGGTTGTTGAATTTCTCAATGAGTTTCGGGCACGAGTGTATTGAATTCAGGACTCATTTGTGTGGCTTCCTGTTTGGTTTTAGTTTCGATTTATACAAAGATACTATGCTCCATTTATGATTAATTAGTGTGATTCCAATCATGATTGTAATCACATATGTTTTGATTGGTTCACGAGTATGTTCAGAAGGCTTGAGAATCAAAACTTCATAGCATTGGAGGTTGTTACGAAAAGCAAAAAAACTATCCATGATAGAACTATTGTTGTTTAACGTTTTTGTATGTCTAGTTCCTTTCCGATTTAGTTATTTAAGCTTTCGTGAATACTTTGATACACCAATCTCTAGTTGTACAATTTTGATTAAAATACAATTAAATATTATTAACTTGATCGTGTTACCTTGATTTGACTTCTTTTTCATCGATCATGCATTGCGTATCTTGTTTGACATCTAATTACTTTAATTCCGCCAGTTTAATTTGAGTTTCGATTCTTTTTGAGTAACTACGATTAGTTTCTTGTTTCTTTACACCCGGTTTTCGTGCCTAGATGGTAATAAAGTATTCTATGAATCCACAGTTGTCATTTTGATTGATTCAAAGGATTTTTGAGGTAATAGTGCTCGGCGTTGGTTGTTGAATGTTCTCGACGAGTTTCGGGCACCAGTGTATTGAATTCAGGGCTCATTCGTGTGGCTTCGTGTTCGGTTTTAGTTTCGAATTATACAATAGATACTATGTTGCATTTATGATTAATTAGTGTGATTCCAATGATGATTGTAATCACATATGAGTATATTGGTTCACGAGTGTATTAGAAGGCTTGTGAATCAAAACTTCCTAGCATTGGAGGTTGTTACGAAAAGCAAAAACACTATCCATGATAGAACTATTGTTGTTTAACGTTTTTGTATGACTAGTTCCTTTCCGATTTAGTTATTTAAGCTTTCGTGAATACTTTGATACACCAATCTCTAGTTGTACAAATTTGATTAAAATACATTAAATATATTAACTTGATCGTGCTACCTTGATTTGACTTCTTTTTCATCGATCATGCATTGCTTTTCTTGTTTGACGTCTGATTACTTTCATTCAGCCAGTTTAATTTGATTCTCCATTCTTTTTGAGTGAATACGAGTAGTTTCTTGTTTCTTTACACCCGGTTTCCTTGCCTAGATGGTAATAAAGTATTCTATGAATCCACAGTTGTCATTTTGATTGATTCAAAGGATTTTGAGGTAATAGTACTCGAAGTTGGTTGGTGAATGTTCTCGATGAGTTTTGAGCACAAGTGTATTGAATTCAAGGCTCATTCGTGTGGCTTCGTGTTTGATTTTAGTTTCGATTATACAATAGATACTATGTTGCATTTACGATTAATTAGTGTAATTCCAATGATGATTGTAATCACATATGATTAGATTGGTTCATGAGTGTGTTCAGAAGGCTTGAGTATCAAAACTTCATAGCATTGAAGGTTGTTACGAAAAGCCAAAAAACTATCCATGATAGAACTATTGTTGTTTAATGTTTTTGTATGACTAGTTCCTTTCTGATTTAGTTATTTAAACTTTCGTGAATACTTTGATACACCAATCTCTAGTTGTACAAATTTGATTAAAATACAATTAATATTATTAACTTGATCGTGTTACGTTGTTTGACTTCTTTTTCATCGATCAGACAATGTGTTTCTTGTTTGATGTTTGATTACTTTCATTCCGCAGTTTAATTTGATTCTTGATTCTTTTTTAGTGAATACGTATCTTCTTGTTTCTTTACACCCGTTTCCTTGTCTAGATGGTAATATAGTATTCTATGAATCCACAGTTGTCATTTTGATTGATTCAAATGATTTTTGAGGTAATAGAGCTCGAAATTGGTTGTTGAATGTTCTCAATGAGTTTCGGGCACGAGTGTATTGAATTCAGGACTCATTCGTGTGGCTTCCTGTTTGGTTTTAGTTTCGATTTATACAAAAGATACTATGCTCCATTTATGATTAATTAGTGTGATTCCAATCATGATTGTAATCACATATGTTTTGATTGGTTCACGATTATGTTTAGAAGGCTTGAGAATCAAAACTTCATAGCATTGGAGGTTGTTACGAAAAGCAAAAAAACTATCCATGATAGAACTATTGTTGTTTAACGTTTTTGTATGACTAGTTCCTTTCCGATTTAGTTATTTAAGCTTTCGTGAATACTTTGATACACCAATCTCTAGTTGTACAATTTTGATTAAAATACAATTAAATATTATTAACTTGATCGTGTTACCTTGATTTGACTTCTTTTTCATCGATCAGGCATTGCGTATCTTGTTTGACATCTAATTACTTTAATTCCGCCAGTTTAATTGATTTTCGATTCTTTTTGAGTAAATACGAGTAGTTTCTTGTTTCTTTACACCGATTTTCGTGCCTAGATGGTAAAAAGTATTCTATGAATCCACAGTTGTCATTTTGATTGATTCAAAGGATTTTTGAGGTAATAGTGCTCGACGTTGGTTGTGAATGTTCTCGACGAGTTTCGGGCACCAGTGTATTGAATTCAGGGCTCATTCGTGTGGCTTCGTGTTCGGTTTTAGTTTCGATTTATACAATAGATACTATGTTGCATTTATGATTAATTAGTGTGACTCCAATGATGATTGTAATCACATATGAGTATATTGGTTCACGAGTGTGTTCAGTAGGCATGTGAATCAAAACTTCCTAGCATTGGAGGTTGTTACGAAAAGCAAAAACACTATCCATGATAGAACTATTGTTGTTTAACGTTTTTGTATGACTAGTTCCTTTCCGATTTAGTTATTTAAGCTTTCGTGAATACTTTGATACACCAATCTCTAGTTGTACAATTTTGATTAAAATACAATTAAATATTATTAACTTGATCGTGTTACCTTGATTTGACTTCTTTTTCATCGATCATGCATTGCGTATCTTGTTTGACATCTATTTACTTTAATTCCGCCAGTTTAATTTGATTTTCGATTCTTTTTTAGTAAATACGAGTAGTATCTTGTTTCTTTACACTCGATTTTCATGCCTAGATGGTAATAAAGTATTCTATGAATCCACAGTTGTCATTTTGATTGATTCAAAGGATTTTTGAGGTAATAGTGCTCGACGTTGGTTGTTGAATGTTCTCGACGAGTTTCGGGCACCAGGGTATTGAATTCAGGGCTCATTCGTGTGGCTTCGTGTTTGGTTTTAGTTTCGATTTATACAATAGATACTAGTTGCATTTATGATTAATTAGTGTGATTCCAATGATGATTGTAATCACATATGAGTATATTGGTTCACGATTGTATTCAGAAGGCTTGTGAATCAAAACTTCCTAGCATTGGAGGTTGTTACGAAAAGCAAAAACACTATCCATGATAGAACTATTGTTGTTTAACGTTTTTGTATGACTAGTTCCTTTCCGATTTAGTTATTTAAGCTTTCGTGAATACTTTGATACACCAATCTCTAGTTGTACAAATTTGATTAAAATACAATTAAATATTATTAACTTGATCGTGCTACCTTGATTTGACTTCTTTTTCATCGATCATGCATTGCTTTCTTGTTTGACGTCTGATTACTTTCATTCAGCCAGTTTAATTTGATTCTCCATTCTTTTTGAGTGAATACGAGTAGTTTCTTGTTTCTTTACACCGGTTTCCTTGCCTAGATGGTAATAAAGTATTCTATGAATCCACAGTTGTCATTTTGATTGATTCAAAGGATTTTTGAGGTAATAGTACTCGAAGTTGGTTGGTGAATGTTCTCGATGAGTTTTGAGCACAAGTGTATTGAATTCAAGGCTCATTCGTGTGGCTTCGTGTTTGATTTTAGTTTCGATTTATACAATAGATACAATATTGCATATACGATTAATTAGTGTAATTCCAATGATGATTGTAATCACATATAATTAGATTGGTTCGTGAGTGTGTTCAGAAGGCTTGAGTATCAAACTTCATTGCATTGAAGGTTGTTACGAAAAGCCAAAAAACTAGCAAGGATAGAACTATTGTTGTTTAATATTTTTGTATGACTATTTCCTTTCCGATATAGTTATTTAAACTTTTGTGAATACTTTGATACACCAATCCCTAGTTGTAAAAATTTGATTAAAATACAATTAATATTATTAACTTGATCGTGTTACGTTGTTTGACTTCTTTTTCATCGATCAGGCAATGTGTTTCTTGTTTGATGTTTGATTACTTTCATTCCGCAGTTTAATTTGATTCTTGATTCTTTTTGAGTGAATACGAGTATGTTCTTGTTTCTTTACACCCGGTTTCCTTGTCTAGATGGTAATATAGTATTCTATGAATCCACAGTTGTCATTTTGATTGATTCAAATGATTTTTGATAATAGTGCTCGAAATTGGTTGTTGAATTTTCTCAATGAGTTTCGGGCACGAGTGTATTGAATCAAGACTCATTCGTGTGGCTTCCTGTTTGGTTTTAGTTTCGATTTATACAAAAGATACTATGCTCCATTTATGATTAATTAGTGTGATTCCAATCATGATTGTAATCACATATGTTTTGATTGGTTCACGAGTGTGTTCAGAAGGCTTGAGAATCAAAACTTCATAGCATTGGAGGTTGTTACGAAAAGTAAAAAAACTATCCATGATAGAACTATTGTTGTTTAACATTTTTGTATGACTAGTTCCTTGATTACGTTATTTAAGCTTTCGTGAATACTTTGATACACCAATCTCTAGTTGTACAATTTTGATTAAAATACAATTAAATATTATTAACTTGATCATGTTACCTTGATTTGACTTCTTTTTATCAATCATGCATTGCGTATCTTGTTTGACATCTAATTACTTTAATTCCTCCAGTTTAATTTTATTTTCAATTTTTTTGAGTAAATACGAGTAGTTTCTTGTTTCTTTACACCCGGTTTCGTGCCTAGATGGTAATAAAGTATTCTATGAATCCACAGTTGTCATTTTGATTGATTCAAAGGATATTTGAGGTAATAGTGCTCGACGTTGGTTGTTGAATGTTCTCGACGAGTTTCGGGCACCAGTGTATTGAATTCAGGGCTCACTCGAGTGGCTTCGTGTTCGGTTTTAGTTTCGATTTATACAATAGATACTATGTTGCATTTATGATTAATTAGTGTGATTCCAATGATGATTGTAATCACATATGAGTATATTGGTTCACGAGTGTGTTCAGAAGGCTTGTGAATCAAAACTTCTAGCATTGGAGGTTGTTACGAAAAGCAAAACACTATCCATGATAGAACTATTGTTGTTTAACGTTTTGTATGACTAGTTCCTTTTCGATTTAGTTATTTAAGCTTTCGTGAATACTTTGATACACCAATCCTAGTCATACAATTTTGATTAAAATACAATTAAATATTGTAACTTGATCGCGTTACCTTGATTTGACTTCTTTTTCATCGATCATGCATTGCGTTTCTTGTTTGACATCTAATTACTTTAATTCTTCAGTTTAATTTGATTTTTGATTCTTTTTAAATAAATACGAGTAGTTTCTTGTTTCTTTACACCCGGTTTCCTTGCCTAGATGGTAATAAAGTATTCTATGAATCCACAGTTGTCATTTTGATTGATTCAAAGGATTTGAGGTAATAGTACTCGAAGTTGGTTGTTGAATGTTCTCGATGAGTTCGAGCACAAGTGTATTGAATTCAGGGCTCATTTGTGTGGCTTCGTGTTCGGTTTTAATTTGATTTATACAATAGAACTATGTTGCATTTATGATTAATTAGTGTGATTCCAATGATGATTGTAGTCACATATGATTACATTGGTTCACGAGTGTGTTCAGAAGGCTTGTGAATCAAAAGTTCATAGCATTAGAGGTGGTACGAAAAGCAAAAAAACTATCCATGATAGAACTATTGTTGTTTAACATTTTGTATGACTAGTTCCTTTCCGATTTAGTTATTTAAGCTTTCGTGAATACTTTGATACACCAATCTCTAGTTGTACAAATTTGATTAAAATACAATTAAACATTATTAACTTGATCGTGCTACCTTGATTTGACTTCTTTTTCATCGATCATGCATTGCTTTTCTTGTTTGACGTCTGATTACTTTCATTCAGCCAGTTTAATTTGATTCTCCATTCTTTTTAGTGAATACGAGTAGTTTCTTGTTTCTTTACACCCGGTTTCCTTGCCTAGATGGTAATAAAGTATTCTATGAATCCACAGTTGTCATTTTGATTGATTCAAAGGATTTTTGAGGTAATAGTACTCGAAGTTGGTTGTGAATGTTCTCGATGAATTTTGAGCACAAGTGTATTGAATTCAGGGCTCATTCGTGTGGCTTCGTGTGTGATTTTAGTTTCGATTTATACAATAGATACTATGTTGCATTTATGATTATTTAGTGTGATTCCAATGATGATTGTAATCACATATGATTAGATTGGTTCACGAGTGTGTTTAGAAGGTTTGAGTATCAAAACTTCATAGCATTGAAGGTTGTTACGAAAAGCCAAAAAACTATCCATGATAGAACTATTGTTGTTTAATGTTTTTTGTATGACTAGTTCCTTTCCGATATAGTTATTTAAACTTTTGTGAATACTATGATACACCAATCTCTAGTTGTACAAATTTGATTAAAATACAATTAATATTATTAACTTCATCGTGTTACGTTATTTGACTTCTTTTTCATCGATCAGGCAATGTGTTTTGTTGTTCGATGTTTGATTACTTTCATTCCGCAGTTTAATTTGATTCTTGATTCTTTTTGAGTGAATACGAGTATGTTCTTGTTTCTTTACACCTGGTTTCCTTGTCTAGATGTAATATAGTATTCTATGAATCCACAGTTGTCATTTTGATTGATTCAATGATTTTTGAGGTAATAGTGCTCGAAATTGGTTGTTGAATTTCTCAATGAGTTTCGGGCACGAGTGTATTGAACTCAGGACTCATTCGTGTGGCTTCCTGTTTGGTTTTAGTTTCGATTTATACAAAATACTATGCTCCATTTTGATTAATTAGTTTGATTCCAATCATGATTGTAATCACATATGTTTTGATTGGTTCACGAGTGTGTTCAGAAGGCTTGAGAATCAAAACTTCATAGCATTGGAGGTTGTTACGAAAAGCAAAAAAACTATCCATGATAGAACTATTGTTGTTTAACGTTTTTCTATGACTAGTTCAATTCCGATTTAGTTATTTAAGCTTTCGTGAATACTTTAATACACCAATCTCTAGTTGTACAATTTTGATTAAAATACAATTAAATATTATTAACTTGATCGTGTTACCTTGATTTAACTTCTTTTTCATCGATCAGCATGCATTGCGTTCTTGTTTGACGTCTGATTACTTTCATTCCGCCAGTTTAATTTGATTCTTGATTCTTTTTGAGTGAATACGAGTTGTTTCTTTTTCTTTACACTCAGTGTTCGTGCCTATATGGTAATAAAGTATTCTATGAATCCACAGTTGTCATTTTGATTGATTCGAAGGATTTTTGAGGTAATAGTGCTCGAAGTTGGTTGTTGAATGTTCTCAAAGAGTTTCGGGCACCAGTGTATTGAGTTCAAGGCTCATTCGTGTGGCTTCGTGCTCGGTTTTAGTTTCGATTTATACAATAGATAATAGTTGCATTTATGATTAATTAGTGTGATTCCAATGATGATTGTAATCACATATGATTATATTGGTTCACGAGTGTTTTCAGATGGCTTGAATCAAAACTTCCTAGCATTGGAGGTTGTTACGAAAGCAGAAAAACTATCCATGATAGAACTATTGTTGTTTAACGTTTTTGTATGACTAGTTCCTTTCCGATTTAGTTATTTAAGCTTTCGTGAATACTTTGATACACCAATCCTAGTCGTACAATTTTGATTAAAATACAATTAAATATTGTAAACTTGATCGTGTCACCTTGATTTGACTTATTTTTCATCGATCATGCATTGCGTTTCTTGTTTGACATCTATTACTTTAATTCCGCCAGTTGATTTTGATTTTCGATTCTTTTTTAAATAAATACGAGTAGTTTTTTGTTTCTTTACACCCGGTTTCCTTGCCTAGATGGTAATAAGTATTCTATGAATCCACAGTTGTCATTTTGATTTATTCAAAGGATGTTGAGGTAATAGTACTCGAAGTTGGTTGTTGAATGTTCTCGATGAGTTCGAGCACAGTGTATTGAATTCAGGGCTCATTTGTGTGGCTTCGTGTTCGGTTTTAATTTTGATTTATACAATAGAACTATGTTGCATTTATGATTAATTAGTGTGATTCCAATGATGATTGTAGTCACATATGATTACATTGGTTCACGAGTGTGTTCAGAAGGCTTGTGAATCAAAAGTTCATAGCATTAGAGGTGGTTACGAAAAGCAAAAAACTATCCATGATAGAACTATTGTTGCTTAACGTTTTTGTATGACTAGTTCCTTTCCGATTTAGTTATTTAAGCTTTCGTGAATACTTTGATACACCAATCCTAGTCGTACAATTTTGATTAAAATACAATTAATATTGTAAACTTGATCGTGTTACCTTGATTGACTTCTTTTTTCATCGATCATGCATTGCGTTTCTTGTTTGACATCTAATTACTTTAATTCTGCCGGTTTAATTTGATTTCGATTCTTTTTAAATAAATACGAGTAGCTTCTTGTTTCTTTACACCTGGTTTCCTTGCCTAGATGGTAATAAAGTATTCTATGAATCCACAGTTGTCATTTTGATTATTCAAAGGATTTTTGAGGTAATAGTACTCGAAGTTGGTTGTTGAATGTTCTCGAAGAGTTTCGGGCACCAGTGTATTGAATTCAGGGCTCATTCGTGTGGCTTCGTGTTCATGTGGCACCAGTCTTGCCCTGCCGAGTAGCTTTCCCCCATACCATCCTCAGCAACAATTACCTGCCCACTGAAAATGCTAAAAACTCAGTGTTGCTGAGTGAGTTCTAGTTTTAAAACGTTTAAAATACCTTGTAGGATTTATTATGAAAATACCCTTTTCAACAAAATACTTCCTTTACTTTCGCACGTGAGCACTCATCATACATACATCATTGTATAAACTTAATTATCTTTCATTAACTCACGTATTCGTTCATTTTCATTATCTTTTACTTTCTATAGTAGATCCTGTCTCATGTAATACCCCCGACTTATGTCCAAGACTGATAATGTGCAGGGTACGCGACAAGGACCCCACTCTGTTTGTAACACCCCGACTCATGTCCGAAAACCGACACAGTACCGGGGCAAGCATCACGACATCTTTCGGGTAGATCTCAAGGATCAGATCCCCTTCAACTCAATCTCAATGATTGCTTTCTATCAGAGTATGTAACGACAACATGGTCGCGCACCTCCTTTCATGCTTGCAAGACTTTTCATACATTTCTTATGTTCCTCTTCTTTATTAACATTAATCTTTCACTTTTTTATGATAATACTTTACGCATACGAATATAAACACACCACGTAAAGTCATATTATACTAGTATAAAGCACAACAGCCCACAACATGCATCACCACAACAGACATGAAACAGCAAAACATTCCAGAACTTACCCGTTACATTCTACTTCCCAAGCTTTAGAAAAATCCTAAGTCCTTAGACAAATGCGGATGAATAGAGACTAATGCGGATGAACAGTAACTAATGCGGATGAACAGGAACTAATGCGGATGACAATAACTAATGCGGATGAATGCCTTTAGATTTATCCAAGTGTCCAACTAATGCTGATAGAACAAAGCTGAATGACTGAAACAAATGCGCATGAACACTGTAGCAATGCGCATGAACAAAAGAATGCGGAAGAACACTTGGGCGCATGAGCAACTACAAATGCGGATAAACAAACAACAAATGCGCATGAGCAAAATACTTCAAGTGTATGTTCAGCTCTTAATGCGGATGAACTAACCGACCTGCAAATGCACTTATGCAATTATTCAGTCCCCAATACTCGGTCTAACACATCCTTATCATCGATCTAACATGCTTAACATCTAGAGCAGGCATACAACCACAAAAACACCACAATTCCTAACCAATCATGCTTATCCATCTGTTCGAAGGCTTATACTCAACATCCTAAGCATCAACAGCATATAACCACCATAAACACCACATAATCAGCCATATACATATGTTAAAGCATAAAACAGCTGCAAAACCTTTAACATGCATTTTCAGCCCCAAGAAGTTTAAAAAAACATAATAACCAGGGTCTACAACTCACCTAGTGCAGCAAACAAGCAAAACTCCACCAAACTCGTGTGCACAAGAGTTCAAACGCCTAAAACAAGCAAAACAAAACAAATCACATAAACACATATAAATCGTTTCATGTCAAAACCCAACATAAACCGAGCCAATTATGCATAGAAATACATACCAGATCAAAATAGCCTCTATCTCTCTCTAGAACCGAGAGAACTTCGATTTCTTCTTCTTCTTCTTCTTCTTCTTCTGTTTCAGTTGAACACAGTAGCAGTAGGGGTGATATGGGTGGCCATCCCATATAAAGTGCACTTTTTGACTTTTATGTACTTTTACACAAAACACCCCCTCTCTTTGGTTTCCATTAGTTTTCCTTCAAATACTTTCTTTTCTTTTTATTTTATGTGACAAAATTTCGGGCTTTATAAGTCTACCCCCCTTAAGAGGTTTCATCCCTGAAACATGTCACTATTCGAATAGCTATGGGTAATGCTGTCTCGTTTCATCCTCCGTCTCCCACGTAGACTCGGACCTTCCGGTGTTTCCACTGCATACAGTGGAACCACTTATTTCTCATTCTCTTCTCCTTCCGGTCGATGATTGCCACTGTTGCTCTACATAATTAATCCGTTCATCCACTTCAATATCTTCCAGTGGTACAATCATGTCTTCATCGGCTAAGCACTTTCTCAGATGAGATACATGGAATGTCAGATGAATTCCCCTTAACTCATCAGGCAATTCTAGTCGATAGCCACCTCCCCTACTCGTGCAATGATTCGGAAAGGCCCTATGTATCTCGGACTCAGCTTGCCCCTCTTCCGGAACCGAATGATCCCCTTCCAGGGCGAGACCTTTAACATGACTTTATCACCCACGTTGAACTCGATCGGTCTTACGCCTCTTATCGGCATACGACTTCTGTCTATCCTTGGTTGTCTTCATAAAGGCTTTGATCTTTTTCTAGCTTCTCAGTCATAGCCACGATTACCTCCATGCTTCCCAACTCTTTCTGCCTAATGTCTCCCCACACACTGGCATTCTACATCTCCTACCATATAGCATCTCGTAAGGTGGCATGCCAATGCTGGCATGATAGCTGTTGTTGTATGAGAACTCTGCAACGTAATGATCATCCAACTTCCTCCAAAGTTGATTACACATGCTCGGAGCATGTCCTCGAACGTTTGAATTGTTCTCTCAGACTGACCATCTGTCTGAGGATGGTAAGCCGTACTGATATCAGCCTCGTCCCCATTACATCGTGGAATCTCTTCCAAAACTTCGATGTGAACCTAGTGTCACGGTCTGACACGATAGACACCAGCACACCATGACGAGCTACAATCTCTTTGATGAATAGATCCGCCAACCTCTCGGATGAATACGTCTCACGGATCGGTAAGAAGTGAGCACTCTTTTCAAACGATAACTATTACCCAAATTGCATCATACCCCCTGCCGTACGTGAAAACTTCATGATGAAATCCATGGTGATGTGCTCCCCACTTCCACTCAGTATATCCAATGGTTGGATCTTCCCGTATGGCTTTTGATGCTCTACCTACACTTGTAAGCAAGCACTTACTCACATACTCAGCCACGTCACGTTTCATACCCAGCCACCAATAGTCTTTCTTCATATCTTGATACATCTTAGTGGCACCGGGATGAATGGAGTATCGAGTCTTATGACCTTCGTCCATAATTCATCCCCGTAGATCACCGTAACGGGAATCCACATCCGCCCGAAGCGGGTTCTAACTCCATGGGTATTTTCTCCCAACTCCATGACTAGACCTCTCATATTTTTTAGAGTTAAGGTGATCTTCCTTCAATGCCTCATCCTGAAATTCTTTGACCTGTGTCATCACGTCAGAGGTCATCCCAATTGGTAAGTTTTCACCCAGATGGCTCGGTCTCTCTTTTTCGGCTGAGGGTATCAGCCACTACATTGGCTTTACCCGATGGTAGTGGATTTCACAATCATAATCCTTATCAGCTCTAACCACCTCCTCTGCCTCATGTTGATCTTTTCTGCTCAAAGAAATTTTAGGCTCTTGTGGTACGTGAAGATTGTGCATTTCACCCCGTACAGGTAATGCCTCCAAATCTTTAAGGCGAAGACTATAGCTGCGAGCTCCAATTATGCGTGGGATAATTGACCTCGTGGGTTTTCAACTGTCAGGAACGCGTAGGCTATTACTCTCCCATGTTGCATTAACACACACCCAGTCCCAAATAGGAGGCATCCGAATACACCACTAAGTCTTCACTCCCTTCGGTAATGTCAAAACAGGAGCTTGAGTTAATCTTGCCTTTAACTCCTCAAAGCATCTTCCTGTTCCAGACCCCACACAACCTTACGTCCTTGCGAGTCATTTGGTCAAAGGTGAGGCTATCTTGGAAAAGTCTTGAATGAACCTCCAGTAGTAGCCCGCCAATCCCAAGAAACTTCGAATCTCGGATGCGTCTTTGGAGACTTCCATTGCATCACCGCCGCCTCAACCTTCGCCGGTCCACCATAATTCCTTCAAAATTCACCACGTGACCCAAAAATTGAACCTCACGTAACCAAAAAGCACACTTAGAGAATTTTGCATAAAGCTTCTCCCTGCTAAGCGTCTCCAGTACTTCACGTATGTGGCTGACATGTTTCTTCTTTGCTCTTTGAATAAATCAAGATATCATCTACAAACACAATCATTGATTTATCTAACATCAGCCGACACACTCGATTCATCAAATCCATAAAGGCAGTTGGCGCGTTAGTCAGACCGAAAGTCATAACTAGGAACTCGTAGTGTCCAACATGTGCGAAAAGCTATCTTAGGAATGTCTTGCTCCTTAACCTTCAACTGATGGTAACCAGATCAGAGATCTATTCGTGAATCCAGCTGGCACCTTGGAGCTGGTCAAACAATCATCTATTCTTGGAAGGGATATCGATTCTTCACTGTTAACTATTTAGCTCCCGGTAGTCTATGCACATCCTCATACTACCGTCTTTCTTCTTAACAAACAAGACCGAAGCACCCCAAGGAGAGATACTTGGTCGAATCAAACCCCTGTCCATAACTCCTGCAGTTGAACCATCAGCTCCTTCATCTTGGTTGGAGCTAATCGATATGTGCCTTGGCAACGGTTTGAGCACCGGTATCAAATCAATCTGAAACTCGATCTCACGGTCCGGTGGCACGCCTGGTAAATCTTCTGGAACTCTGCCCTTCACTATCTCTGTCCTCTTCTTCGCCCCGGAACTCTCGACCCTCACTTCTTGCAGTCCCTGCTTAGACGGCCATCCTCACCACCACTATAACACTTAATAGCCCCACATACCTTTGCCACGTTGCCAGGCTTCCACACTTGAAGCATACATTCGATCCCCATTTGCATTCACCAGTGTGCTCCTTCCCCCATTTGCCACACCTCTTCATCCCTGTGCTTGATGACTCCACTCTCTCGGTCATCCATTTTCATCCTCTTGTTATTGTGGGTGAAACCACCATGCCCAAACCTCTTCCCATTCCAGTTCTTGTCACCACCACCTGTCTTCTTCACCTTAACCACCAACACCTCTCTCTTATTATAAAGCCTCCCTGCCAGATCCACTGCCGACCTAAAGTGCTTGCCGGGCAACAATCAAGGGCCTGTGGATATCAACCGGTAATCCCTGCACATACCTCTTAATTTTCCTCACACCGGCGTCACCTGATCCGCGTCAGCCTCGCCATTTCGTTTAACTTGATGGTGTATTGCTGGTGGGTCATGGTTCCCACCTCAAGCTGTAGGAATTCTCTCTCTACCTTGTCTATTTCCTATGAGGACAGAATTCCTCAACAAGCAACTTCTTCAAATCTCCCTATCTCATCCTCCCCGATGGCCTTGCTACCCTCGGCTTGGACATATTGTCCACCAACACAAAGCCGAGTCAACGAATGAGTGAGTGGTGAATTTCACCTTCTGATCTTCCGTGCACTCACTAATATCCAACACTGCCTCCATCTCTCTAACCCAACGGTGGCAGTAGCAGCGTTACTGTTGCCGTCAAAAGTAGGGGCTTTACACCGTTGGAATGCCCCGTAGTTGCATCCCCTTGCGGTTTCTCGCACCTCTACATCTTCTTCATCACTGGAGGCTCCCCTTTTAGCATTCATCTTCTCCTCATCATCTGATCTCCCTCATTCTCCCTTCTCCCAGCAGCAACCCTTCTCTCTTCCTCCTTTTCCTTCCTCTCATCCTCCCTTACAGCCCGGATCACCTCGGTCACGATAGATGGTAGGATCGTCTGCATGACTTGGTGACCTCCTCCACCACTGCCTCTTTTACTGAGCCCTCAGGTTGGCACTCTCATCACACCCTCCGGTGATGAAGCCCAGGCTCACCAGCTGTCTCTGCAGTCCTTGCCTTGTTCTTTGCGGCTCGTGGTCTACCAGCACAACACCCCATGCTCCACCTCTAGAAGCCTTAGATGATCTACCTCCAGCCATCCTCTAACACTATAAGATTCAAACACCACATGGTCATTCAAGGTAATAGCTCAGTTTATGTCAAGTTAGTAAGTCCCTAATTATAGTGGCCAGTTGTGATTAGCCACTTACTTTACTCTTCATCCCCCAAGCATTTCCTATCCTGACTACATCAGTATTCAAATCTACTAAACACATAAATCAAATAGCACATGCATATAGTACCGGTAACATTAAGAAAAGAATTACCTGATGGCACGTAGCTACTCGGGCTGGCATCCCTCCATTCGTCCCATTCTCAGTTTAAGTTTAAGTTTTGAATATATTTACCTATTTCTCTTAAACTTTGGCTTTGATACCAACTTGTAAGGCCTCGTTCCCTAAGACCTCACAGTTGGTCAATTAGCATAAAACATTAAACAACACACATTTCATAAAATATTACAGCGGAATTAAGTTAATAAAAACCATTCATTCTATTAATAACTAACGTTGTTAAGCAATACACCATTGTTTTCTTGAATACAAAAGAACCTGTTTATTTGCATTACAAACAACAATATCATTAAAGAAGAATGGATGCCAGTCTTGCCCTGCCGAGTAGCTTTCCCCGCGTGCCATCCTCAGCAACAATTACCTGCCAACTGAAAATGCATAAAATCAGTGTTGCTGAGTGAGTTCTAGTTTTAAAACATTTAAAATACCTTGTAGGATTTATATATGAAAATCCCTTTTCAATAAAATACTTCCTTTACTTTCGCACGTGAGCACTCATCATACATACATCAATGTAAAACTTAATTATCTTTCATTACCTCACGTATTCATTCATTTTCAATATCTTTCACTTTCTATCTGGATCTTGTCTCATGTAATACCCCCGACTCATGTCCGAAGACTGATACTGTGCTGGGGTACGCGACAAGGACGCCGTCTCTGTTTGCAACACCCCCGACTCATGTCCGAAAACCGACACAGTACAGGGGCGAGTATCACGACATCATTCGGGTAGATCTCAAGGATCAGACCCCCTTCGAGTCAATCTCAATGATTGCACTCCATCCGAGTCTGTAACGACAACATGGTCGCACACTCCTTTCATTGCTTGCAAGACTTTTCATACATTTCTTATGTTTCTTCTTCTTTATTAACATTAATCTTTCACTTTCTTTACGATAATACTTTACGCATATGAATATAAACACACCACGTAAGTCATGTTATACATAGTATAGAGCATCAACAACAGCCCACAACATGTATCACCACAACAGACATGAAAGCAAAACATTCTAGAATTTACCAGTTACATTCTACTTCCCAGCTTCAGAAAAATTCTAAGTCCTTACAAATGCGGATGAACAAACAACAAACACATAAACACATATAAATCAGTTTCATGGTCAAAATCCAACATAAACCAAGCCAATTATGCATAGAAATACATACCAAGATAAAAAAACAACCTCTATCTCTCTCTAGAACCGAGATAACTTCGATTTCTTCTTCTTCTTCTTCTTCTTTTTGTTTCAGTTGAACACAGCAGCAGCAGGGGGATATTGGCGGGCCATACCCATATAAAGTGCACTTTTTGACTTTTGTGTACTTTTAAAGAAAACACCCTCTCTTTGGTTTCCTTTTTGTTTCCTTCAAGACTTTCTTTCTTTTTATTTTATGTTACAAAATTTCGGACTTTACATAATTAGTGTGATTCCAATGATGATTGTAATCACATATGATTAGATCGGTCATGAGTGTGTTCAGAAGGCTTGAGAATCAAAACTTCATAGCTTTGGAGGTTGTTACGAAAAGCAAAAAAACTATCCATGATAGAACTATTGTTGTTTAATGTTTTCATATGACTAGTTCCTTTCCGATTTGATTAGTTTTTAAGCTTTCGTGAATACTATGATACACCAATCTCTGGTCGTACATTTTGATTTAAATAACAATTAAATATTGTTAACTTGATCGTGTTACCTTGATTTGACTTCTTTTCATCGATCATGCACATGCGTTTCTGGTTTGACATCTGATTACTTTCATTCAGCCAGTTTAATTTGATTCTTGATTCTTTTTGAGTGAATAGGTAGTTTTCTTCTTTCTTTACACCTGGTTTCCTTGCCTAGATGGTCTAAAGTATTCTATGAATCCACATTGTCATTTTGATTGATTCAAAGGATTTTTGAGGTAATAGTGCTTGAAGTTGGTTGTTGAATGTTCTCGATAAGTTTCGGGCACGAGTGTATTGAATTCAGGGCTCATTCGTGTGGCTTCGTGTTCGGTTTTAGTTTGATTTATACAATAGATACTATGTTGCATTTATGATTAATTAGTGTGATTCCAATGATGATTGTAATCACATATGATTAGATTGGTTCACGAGTGAGTTCAGAAGACTTGAGAATCAATACTTCATAGCATTGGAGGTTGTTACGAAAAGCAAAAAACTATCCATTATAAACTATTGTTGTTTAAAACGTTTTTGTATGACTAGTTTCTTTCCGCTTTAGTTATTAAGCTTTCGTGAGTACTTTGATACACCAATCTCTAGTTGTACAATTTTGATTAAAATACAATTAAATGTTATTAACTTGATCGTGTTACCTTGATTTGACTTCTTTTTCATCGATCATGCATTGCGTTTCTGGTTTGACATCTGATTACTTTCATTCAGCCAGTTTTAATTGATTCTCCATTCTTTTTGAGTGAATACGAGTAGTTTCTTGTTTCTTTACACCCAGTTTCCTTGCCTAGATGGTAATAAAGTATTCTATTAATCCAGAGTTGTCATTTTGATTGATTCAAAGGATTTTTGGAGGTAATAGTACTCGAAGTTGGTTGTTGAATGTTCTCGATGAGTTTTGAGCACAAATGTATTGAATTCAGGCTCATTCGTGTGGCTTCATGTTTGATTTAGTTTCGATTTATACAATAGATACTATGTTGCATTTACGGATAATTAGTATGATTCCAATGATGAATGTAATTCACATGATTAGATTGGTTCATGAGTGTGTTCAGAAGGCTTGAGAATCAAACTTCATAGCATGGGAGGTTGTTACGAAAGTGAAAAACTATCCATGATAGAACTATTGTTGTTTAACGTTTGTATGACTTGTTTCCTTTCCGATTTAGTTATTTAAGATTTCGTGAATACTTTGATACACCAATCTCTAGTTGTACAATTTGATTAAATACAATTAAATATTATTAACTTGATCATGTGTCACACCCCGGGCCCAAGGAGGGTAGGACGTCGCAGATTAGCAAACACATGGCACCGGAAACTACCACTCAAGAGCACACAAGGAGGGAAATCACATGGCATTACATTAAAACAACATATTCGGGCTATTAAAGTCTTGCCCAAACATCAAATCCACACCCAAATTTATCCAATTTATTACACAATAATTCCGAATGTCTAATAATGTTTTCAAAATCAGTAATGTCATTCGTAGTCACGGTACTAAGCCATCCATTAAGTCCATTACAATCCATGCTTCATCAGGGTTACCTGAAACATGCTCAAAAAGATTTTGTGTCAACTAAAAAGTGGTGAGTTCAGTGCTTAAAGTTCAAACACAAAAGGACTCTTTAGAATCCATAGTTATTTTAAAAAAAAACATAAGTTCACTACTATGGGGTCACAATCACCCTGCACTCACCCCAGCTAGCCTCTTCTAAATTATGTTGTAACCGGTTATCCCATAGGGGAAACTGAGCCTCAAAGAGTGTACCATACCTGCTGAGAGTGCACCATAGTATCTTATAAACCTTTCACATGACCACACGACCCCACATATCTCAGTGGGGTACCCTTCCTATTATGTCCGAAGGCACTGTGCGTGGGGATTCCCCAAGTAGATCTACCCATATAACACAGCGGTTCACACAAGAATTAATGATTATGATACAAGTAGGTGCAGGTTCTAACATTAGCCACAACATATAATAGCATCGCATAATAGTACACAAATAACTTTAGTTCAAACATAGCATGTTTTCATCCCAAATAGTATTTAGAAGGGAACACTAAAACTCACCTTAGGTAACTCAATAGTTCTTCAGTCACAGAAAAACTTCAAGTCCTAGCACCCTATGATCAGATACAAGTAGTAACCTAATGCTCTTAGGCTATTGGAAGTGTATCTAAATGTATTTTATGGTCATACATTCTCGTGGCTTCGTTTCTTAGGAGTTTGTGTCAAAAGTTTTCTTTTTAAGAAAGTTAGGG